>JAQGAD010000589.1:0-33662 GCA_034696625.1 Isotomurus palustris | reverse complement strand
TTATTTTTTCAGTACGACTGCAGGGTCAAAAGTTATGAGGGTTGAAAGTGTGGCCCATCTTCGTGAATCACCCTGTACAAGCAATAACTACTACATCTTTTTAATACCTTAATTTTTTATTTCACACAACCTTTAGTATTTATTACAAAAATCGATTGAAAACAACTTCCGTATTCTATGTGAATATACAAGTATGGTAGGTAAGCATACAGTTTTCATAATTGCCCACCTATCTTTAGTAATACGGCAAACTAGATCACTAGAAAATTTCACTGAGATGCGAATAATTACAAATTATTTTATCCTTCCTAGTCGTTTGCAAGCGACGACGGATTTAAAGTAATATTAGCAAAGACTATAAAAGCTTCTCCAATGTGTATATCTTCGATTAGTAAGGGATACATGAATGATACATGATAAAAATTGAAGCGCTTGCATACTCACGCAAAATCACGGTAATTTTATCAACGCAGCACCACCCCTCAATAGTGATACGAATGATAGCGAGTTGAAGTATACACTACATCATATCCAGTGAATTTAAACTTAGCATCACATACAAGTTTTTAATCTCCAACGACGAGTCCACTCCACATCCAACAAACAAAACTGGTCAAATACAGCTGAACGTAACTACTTATGTTTAAAGCTTGGACAATAGACAGTAGTTAATGGTTTACATCGGTACCGGGTTACTATTTTGAAACACGACTTCACATTTATCGACAGAGTAATGACTATAGACTTACAATAAGTTGAACAGCTAATACGAACACCGTTTCAACAGCTATGAATCGAACATTGATAATATATACGAAATTTTCGAGTCAGTTTACGAGTAGGTTTTTCTTAAGTTTAAGATAAGATTTTAATTTTGACTAAACGAAAGGGATATTCAGTCAACTTCACGTAACTTAGTGTACACTTCTTCACTTTCTAACTCGTCTTTTTCGATATTCGAACTACTTATTTCGTACGTGGTTTCAGTGGTTTGTTGTTCCATTTGCGTGGCTTCCTCTGGATGAGCTAATAGATATGTCAAATCTACGTCATTCATTCCTATTGTAATGGAGTTCCATATGGGTTCAGATGACGCTGACATACTGTTCGAACTCGCTGAGGCTCCAACAGCACCACGTAATTCAGCGGAACCTTCGTTTTCAGGTTCAGTACTACTGCTAACGACGTTCGTCTCCGAGTACGGATAGTTCAAAGTAATGGTATTAGAGGAAGACACATTAACAGAGTTATTTGTAAATGTTGAGGAAGTCTTGGTTGCTGATTCAGGATCGTTTGAACTTATTACTTCAGAAGCTGGTTTATCTTCTTCCCAGTTTTCCTTCAATTGAGGTCCATACATGACAGGTGAATCCGTTTCTGCGTTGTTGCCTGGACTTTTGTAACTGAAGCTGAAAGATGAATAGGCGGCTGCTTTTGACGAAGAATCCCATTCACTGATTCCATTGTCAATACCATCTTCTCTTTGTTGTGGCGCAATAGAGAAAAAGGCAGAACATTTGGTCTTCTTTTCTTCACCACGTATTCGTTCGTAAAACAGAATGTACGCGTCCACTGACAAAACATCTGACAAAGACGACGAAGACACGTGCGAATCACTAATATAATACCACTTATCATCATCTTTCACAAAGCTACTGGAGTCATTTGGTTTAGCAGGAACTTTGACGTAAGCTACATAGTGTCCAAAGTGCAGACTACCACTGTGCTCTACAATTCCGTATAAAGAATACACAACTTCACCGTCTTCATCAAATATACTATTGTACCCTGGTCTTGATGTGTTTTCTCCTACTTGCGAACAAAACTTCGTTAAGTTCAAGATGTAAGGAAACGCCACTTTATCATTAAGTTTAGAGCTTCCTCTTCCAGTGTGTTGAAATCGCTTTAAGTGCAGTGTTAAACATTCCGGAGGACGGGAAATAAGTTGTTGTCTACTGCAAGGACATTTCGTGACGGGTATCTTCTTTGCTGGAGTTTCGTTTGGACTTCCAACGAGTGCTCCCCCAACCGCACCTTCGACTTCCGAAATCGAGTTACGACTTGACGAACCCGACAAAGACTGTGAGTTCTTTTCTTCAGAAGAATTTTCTCCTTCAGAAAATCCTTCATCCGCTACGGTAGAAGACGCTGTTGTGGCTACACCAGCAGGAACGGTCAAAAAGTCTGTAATACACGGTGGCTTTGAGTCACTGTCTTCAATGAAGGCTAAATCTAACGGGCTTATCCCGTTCCCCCTATTGTCGTCTTCATCTTCGATGTCAGAGGCATTTCCAACACCATCCACAGCGAGCTCATCCAAGTCGTCCATCACTTCATCTTCCACAGCCCTCGCTTTTTCTCCATTGTCTAGGTACTCGGGGTAATCATCTGGCTGTTGAGACCATTCGGGCCAACCTTGCTCCTGCACGTTCGTTCCTCCTCCGCCCCCTTCTTCGACATCCATGGCGTTTTTGTCATCTGCTAAACTCAAACTTTTTAGAGAGGTAGACAATCCTCGAGATAGATTTCCTTCACATTCATCACCACCGCCATTTCCAGGCTGCGAGGGCACAGAAGGAACGGTCTTAACATTGTCATCATCATCACCTGTGATAGCATTTGGAACTGCGGATGTTTGAGGCACGACGTAACCCAGGTCCATCTCTGTAGGCCCAGTAGGGATATTACTCTCATTTCCTTGCTTTTTTATCATGGGGGTAGATTGAATAACAACGTAATCATCAAGGCTACCACTCTTACTCGAGTTTCCATCTTCTTCACCATTCCCAGTCACGCCTGTAGACGTGGTTGGATTTGATTGATCTCCATCAAAATGATCTTCAACAATAGCCATGGATGATGGAGAAGAGCCTGTACCATCCACATCACAATCATCTTGAGTAATTAACTCATTGGAGGACTGATCAAGCCTAGATTTAATCTTAGCTTGGCGAGAGGGACGCTTCTTTTGTTGTTTCTTGTTATTGTTATTGCTATATTTACTTTTCTTATTATTTGCTGTGCTGCTGCTTGTTGATGGCTGCTGCACTTCTTCTATTTTGACCCCAGGAAACACCTCCTCAAAGCTTGCGCCTTCAGCCAACCGTTCCAGGTTGATTCTATGGCAGTTTTCACATTCCACAGCATTCGAGCCCGTAAGAAACTCTTGTTCGGTATAGGCTTTTAGGCACTCCTCTAGCGAGTCTGTTTGAATACAAGTTCACAAATTAGAATTAGAGACCAATGAAGGACTGTCAAACTCATATACACATTAAAGTAGAAACATTCTCTTACGATTAATCGCATAATCATAGTCATCGTCAAACAATGAGTAAGTTTTCTTTCTGGAAGGGTTGGGATTAGCACGGAACTGGAACAAAATACATATTAGATTACAAACTCTACAATTAAATATTCGGAGAAATACGTCCGGGCGCAAATTAACGTCTCTTACTACTCTTATTGGAAGACTCAAGTCCAAGAATTCTTCGTGAGAATGCTTAACGGATTTACATTGAATACATTGTTGTATAGTAACTAAAGAACCTCCGAAAATTTCGTCCACGCACGTTTTGTGGTACAGTTTCCGATCCCACATTTTTAACTAAACACAAAGGTTAAGTTTAGGAAAATTTGTAAGTTTAAAATAAGTTCTAAAATATTCTTGTACCAGTTCAGCAACTTTTGGATCACAGTTTTTTCCTTCAGTTCTTTTCACCCCATATCGCTGCATGATGGCCAGTCTAAATGCCTGAATTTAAATAAAGATTAATTTATTATAGAACAGAATACACAAGATACTTTTGCAATTGAAAATTTCAATAAACAAACCTTAATTTGATCTTTTTTCATCATATCGACAACAGTCCTAAGAAGTTCATGTGAATCATGTTGCTGACCAAGCCTGAAGTGTCTGCTTACACCGATTTGGACAGGCCGTGGATTGTAGACAGATGGAAAGTTGTTAGAACGGCAGTGAAATTCAGATCGTTCGTAGGTATCTCCGCTTGATAGATCGGCAGTGCGAGTAATAGCTTTGAAACAATGCCTTAGTTTTGATGTCATACTGTCTTTGAAAAGTGATAGTCTCAATCGTAATGGTTTCTTGAGTTCTTGCTCCAGTTCTTTGGACCACTGCGAAACTTCCGGTCCTCCTTCGTCTTTACTGCATTTCGCAGCCTCTAGTAATCTGTCCATATCTCCTAACTGTGGACTTGTTGAACATATACTATGAGCCAGGTCTTCTATTCTTGAGTCATTAGGTCTTCCCTCCATCATAAATTTTTCGCATTCGTCCGACACAAAGTCAGTTCCATTTTCATCCCCTTGAACATTATCATTAATGACTTGGACGTAAGGTTCTTCAGGTGTAACTAGGATTTCTATCACATTTCCAGAGCCATACAAGTCCAGCTTGTTCAGCAAACTTCGGGTTCGTGACAGACATTGGAGAGCTGAGTTCATAAAACAAGTATTTCCAAGATTTTCCAATCCCTGGAGGTAAAAATGAAAATTGTAGTTGAACAAAGTATTTTATAGGGAAGCAATACAATGAAATCTGAAGATTTTGTATTACCATTGGCCAATCTCCACTTCCTTTCAAGCTGAATGAAGTACTAGGTGTTGCTTTAGCCTGATTAGGTTTCGCTTTATTACCAAAATAACCCTTGGGTGTCTCCAATTTCGGGATTGGGGGAGGTGGAGGAGGTCCTAGAGCGATGGCAGGTCCAATTGGCTGGGGGATTTGATTGGCACTAAGAGCCATTTTAACTTTTGCATTTCTCCTCAGCAAGGTTATGCTTTCTTTAAAGAATGGCGAATTTGTATCCAGCTCCATATTGCAAGCATAACACCTAAAAGTGTAAAATGCCAAGTGGACAATTAAAAAACAACGCATAGTTCAAGCGATTCCTGACATAACATAAATATAATTCAACTTACCATGCAATATCTAATCCTCCAACAAGCTTAACTGCAATCACATGTAGATCCGATCTTGGAACTTTTTGATGCTCGAACGCATGCCCTCCCATTCCTGACGCATTCCCGCACGAAATATTTCCACATTGAAGACACATCCACTTCTGAAAATACAACGTTACAAATAGTTGCTACAAAATGTTCAGTTTTCAAATATATGCAAACTTTGACTTACAAAACTAGCTTCTGACACGCAGGGAGGATTTTTAATGGCCTGAGAGCACTCTAGCTTTATGTCGTTTTTGATGGCCTTTCTAAGTCCTGGTTGACTCGATGCCTTCGTAATATGTGTGCATATAGCAGCGTTCTTCCCTTTGTTTTGATTCGGATGAACGTTCTTAATTATAGGTGGTTTGGCTGCAGCAGCGGCAAGGGTAGGTTGAGCCTGCATCCCTGCCCCAGTGACAGTTGGAGTTGGAGGCATCTCTTCTTCACAGTCTGCTTGAAGCGAACAAGTTAATTCCGAAGTGATTTCTTCACCATCTCCATCGTCATTAAATCGTCCACCCGTCCATGGCCTTGGTGGGCTACGGTTCGCAATATCTCCACTACTGTCCTCTATATTATCACAGATTCCCCAAGGACCTTCAGAAACCTCTCCAGAAATAATTCCTTCTTGTCCGTCACTACAACTTTCAACGGCTTCTACAGCGTTTTCCAACCCGTCAACAGCTCGTCTATGTTCAACTTCGGACACCGTTATGTGAATATCATCCATTCCATTTACGCCTTCACATTCATAGCTGGCGTTGTCGCTGCTGTTACTTTCAACGACAACTGTGGGTGCCTCTCCTTCAGAAGACGCTGGCTGTGTATCAAAAGTAGTTTCACATCCACTATCTAATCCAGTAGTTTTCCTTGTTTTCTCTTGTCCCATACCACCTCTTCCGTCTCCTCAAGCAGTTAGTCCTTCGATCTAACCTTCCCCCTCCTCCTCCAGTCCCCCGAGTATTCCAAAATAAAGCTCCTCCTATGACACAAAAAATTATTTTCACAATCACAACGCTATTTAACTAACAACCCAAAATAATAATAACCCAATTATGAATATTCAGCACAGTTCGATTTCGTAACAGCCACCCAGAATAAACAACATACAAAAATCTTAGGTAAATAAGGTAAATTCCATCCACCCACTTCTCGAATACTCCCTCAGTTTCCGCCACCTCAACTTACCTCTGTAACGTTAACGTGAGACTCCAATGATTAGATGATATCAGTAAACTACGTCTTGAGGAAATTAAGTGGTGTGTGGCAAACAACAGTTGTGAATGACACAAAGCCAAGAGAGTTTTTGGCCAATGAATTTTGCAAGTGGTGAGGATTGGCGAAAAGTAGGAACTACGGGATGTGAGCCAACGTCTGAGGTATTGTGCAATGGAGAGTGAGTGAACGAGTGTGTGTGTTCTGGCGAGGAGAGAGCAGCAGCGCGACCATTCCTGCTCAAGTGCTCATCCGATTTCACACTTGTGGAGCGAGTTTTTGAGGACTCAGCGCTCTATGTCTCTCTCACCTTGCCCCTAAACACAAACTTCACCATTTCATAACTTCCACTGTAATCTTGTTTTTATTACACCCTATCGTGACATAATTTAAGTTTAAATTAGTATAAATATACTAATTAGTTCGAGATGTAATTAATTTAACAACGTGTGTTTTCTGACATTAGGCGTAATTGTATTTTTACGGACATTGTAGATGTTGGATGTGACGGTGTGAGAAGAGTGAGTGAAGTCTACTAACTATATTTTTTCATAGTTCCAGTATCATTAAAGCTTCCTTGTAATTAAATTAACAGATTTAGATTAACATGTTGACAATAATAACCAGACTCTGGAAAATTATTTTTAAGGCAGAATATATTCAACAAATATGGAATGCATATTTTAAGCCTGTACACACTCCATATTGACAGAAAAACTTTAAACATAATCATGAGAAATAAAAGTTACTACAAGAACTTGAATCAAGAGGATTCGCAGTCCAATAGCGAAAGCCCAAAATGCTGACTACAAGATTGGTAAGGGATGTGGAAAGATTTATCCCTTCCGTTTATCTGATAAATAAGACAGCAGTCTGTGTCCACAAATGAATGTTATTGCTCCAGGAATCGAAACGAGCTTGAGGGCCTCGAACATGGTAAGTTTGAGCCAAAACAGGAGGTAGACGGCAAATATACCTGAAATCAAGTAGATCGTTGAATGTTAATTTTTACGTGGATATTTGATAACAAAATAATAATTGAATTGAAGGACATTCATTCAGTTTAGAGTCGTGTCACCAGCGCATATAGCTCGGAAGAACGAAAGTATTGAGTTTACATCATTAACGTTTAAATAATTAATCGAATCAAAAGTTTAAAACACCAAACAGTCAGATTCCTATTAAGTCAACTTACCAGTCAATCCAAGGTGGAAACCCAAAGCACTCAAGGTGAAGGGGAATCCTTTGATGTTAGCTCCGATCTTGATCCACTATGAGTCAAACAATTAATGTGAAGTTACAATTTTCGACCATAGGACTGCAGATTAAAATTAAAATTATTCTCACCAGAATCAGCAAAATCAGAATTGGAGACAGAACCAGAACTGTAAAAGTATCCGAAAGAACTCTGGGTGGTCGAGGTTCCGGAGTCCGAAATTGATGCTGAAGAAATACAGTGAAGTCAAAATTAGTTAGTTTTCGAAGCTCTACACTCTCAACTTCCACATGTTATAAAAACATACCTTAATCTCTGGTTTAGGACCATAAACTACGCTGTACAGAGGATTGACTGATTTCGCTTTACCCCCAGCAACTTGCAAATTAACTTCTCCAAGTGGCCATTCCAAAGAGTCTTCAACCAGAAAGTCTCCGAGTATTAGAACTAATTCGTAAACTCCTGACTGATATCCCAGATCTTTCGCGTTCGTGCTTAAGTCCTGCATAAAGAAAGATTTTTTGTTACAGAATGCAATTTATTTTGTTGTGAAGCAATTGTAGAAGTATTTCATATTTAACGTCAGTAAAGAATACGCTCTCATCAAAAGCTTCAGAAGAACGAAAGTATTTTGGTAACATCATTCACATTTTAGAAACGCAGGAGTAAAAGTGATTTAACCAGGAAAAATTAATTTTCATTACCAGTTCAAGTTTATAATCGGTCTTTCCTTCCGTCTCCGGCTGTGCGATGAACGCAACTTCTTTCTTGCTGTCCTTGTTACGCAATATAATGAAAACTTGATGAAGAGAGTCACTAGCAGCGATCTTAACAACTAGCCTTTGCGATGGCTCAAGTTCCAGTCTAGATGGTAATTTTTGACTTCTGTTCAAATCGCTCCACTGAGTTTTTGATTGCTGATCTGAATCTGCGACTCCGACGCGAGTAGTAACGGTCCCTAATTTTCCAACAACTTTGATTTGGACAGTCGTTGGAAGAAGTATTAATTTCTTGTCATTCTTTGGAGATTTTGGTACAAGTACCGCCTTGTAGAAGCCTTTAGGCAATGACTTGGCTTTCAAATCGATGTTAAAAGTGATCCTGGAATCAAAATATTGTTGATAACATTGGCATAACCGCAAACATCAGTCTCCTATGTAAAACACACAACCGCAAGGTTGCAAAAAAAAACCTACTTGTCAGCAGCTGGGACAGCCTGAACGGTTTGTATGTCAGCAATCTTCTTCCCATTACTATCTGTCACAGATTCCAAAAGCACGGACACATCCACAGGTCGTCCCAATAAATCCGACGCACGAATGGATAGAACTTTGTTTCCATCATTCAACACATTAGATCCGGATAATCCGACATAAACAGGATTAACGAACTGTAAAACAAATAACATTGTGAATTGTAGAGCAGAGGTAATATTTACATAACTAAGGAACTGATACAAACATCGATAATTAATTTAAACTAATGGACTGTCGCAAAACTATTTCGAAGAACATCAATCAAGAGAAAGATGACTTTGTATTGAACAATTTTACTTTTGATATATCCCACGCGTATAACCAGAATTAGCACGGTTACTTTGCTAATTGGCAATGAAATGGGAAATTTAGTTTGACCACGACAAGCTAATAATTTCGTATATTTAATATACATTACCCTACAGCAGTACTTACTTTGTTGTTGGCGACAATTTCAAGGGCAGAGGCGAAGAGCCAAATCCCTCTTGGTGTGTTGACGGTTTTTCTTGAGATCAAATAGTTGCCAAACTTGACTACTTGGTCATTCTTTAGTGGCACAGCTTTGTTCGCGACCTGAGACAGCCTGAAGATTCCATTTACAACAGCGGCTGGAAAGTATTAACCCATGTAAATAAAACCAATTCCAATTGTAAATGGATGAAGCAAGGGTGATAGTAGTGATACCCAAAATCTTCACATTATATTATAACATTTACAATCTTAAGAAGTAAGAAGGTTTACCTGTAACAGAAAGTCCGCCTTCAAACTGAAGATAAACTTTATCAACTTCATCGGCTTGTGCTACAACATCTTCTATCCTATCCCAGATTTCCAGCTTTAGACCGGCCTTGTAATTATTGGCGGAAGCCCACAATGCATATCCCAAAGATTGTGGACTATCATCCGTTTTCGTAGAAGCTTTGAGCAAATCTCCAATTTTGGCTCCATCGACAACAACTCCGGTACTTCTAAGGGCCTCCGAAGCATAAAAGATGTCCTGGGCACTTCCACCTTCTTTCGTTATTTTTTCAAGAGCCTGCAAATAATACATATAGAACAAATCAATTCTCTTCTCTTCACGCAGCTTCTTCAGACAAATATTCGTCCTCATTGTTTGTAAAACTCTACCTGTTTCAAAGCTGGTTTCAATGGGTTAGCTTTGCACCCAGGAACTACAGCAATAGCCGCAGCAATCGCAAATGCAGGTTCAGTCTTCGTTCCATCAAGTTCGTCCAAACTACTCTTCAGAAACTTGCACACGTCCTGTAAACAGAAATAAAATGCCCCCTTTAATCTCCAGTTCCATTCGACTTAAATATTTATTCGGCTTTCTTACCTGAGCCTTAGGGACTTCAAACTTGAAGATGTTGAATGAAAGTACTCCATAACTAGTAGCCAACGCATCAGTCAACGTCCACGCCTTGGACGACATCACCTCCTTAATTCTAGCATGACAGCCTGCACACAAGCTGCCAATAGGGACGGCACCATTTTTGTCCTCCACGCCAGAACTCACTGACCACACCGTCACGAGCAACAGCAACGACCACGACAACACCGACCTCATCTTTGCCCACGCCTCAAACAATCTTCCAAGTAACAGACAACAATTAACTCACGCCGGCATCCAGAACGCAAGGACAGCAGAAGTTGACAACTGGATCAGCGATGGTGGTGTTGGCTGGAGAAGTGTCAGCTAGGTTCACAGGCAATGAGGAATGGACAACTCATCGAATCTTAGTGGCCCACGCCGGCTCACATCTTCATCCGGGAAAATCTCAAACCTCCGGGGAATTATGAGACACACTTTGTCTCATCGTCTCACTACGCAGGAAGCTTTGCCTTCGCCTCTGATTATTGATTGTCCAGATTGCCCGATCTGAAAATTTGATTTTTGATGCATCATTAAATTTATTTTTAATTTCTATTTAAGTGTGACTTATGAAACGTTAACCCTTCAAGAATAAAGAGGTTATCAATCAGCTTTGTTTGCATCGCTGGTGTCATGTGAAGTTGTGAACGTCAAAGGAGAGAGCGGGATATTTGAACTCCGTGAGAAAGTTCTGTGACACACAAAAACATTTACAGCTTTTGTACCTTTACCAATATGGAATTGCGGATTGTTTACACGGAAGTTGTTTTGATAGTACGGGATTTATTATTGCAATGATAAAATATTTTGCATCATTTTTTGCACAATCTTGTCGTTTTTGTGTTGGATTGGACCAGTAAAAGTGTTGGAACTCTTGCATCAACGTTCAGTAAAGCTATTGAAGTCAAAACCAAGCTGTTATTGTGTAAGGGTAACAATATCATTTCACTTTCTTAAAGTATTGTGTTGTGCTATAAATAAATTATAGTCCTATTATTTGATTGATTATTGAATAGAAAAGTTGGTTACTCTGATGTTTTTCATTGTTTAGAAGCGTCGTTCAAGATATATCACGGATACCTTTACGGACGAGTGCGGGACGAGCTTCGCTTTGTTTGGACAAGTCAATGCATTCCTTAGTGAAGTCTTTAGGATTGTCCATAGTTAGATGGTTTGAGCCCATCGCATCAATTAGAACATTTCAAATTGCAATATTTGCAATATAGGACGTACGAGAATATAACACAAATAGGAATCAAAGTGTTAAAAGATTCAAGGATTTATTGCCGGCTTCGCTCGGCGATTTTGATAAGTGAAAGTTCGAAAGAAACAATACGGGATGGCTGCTATGCTAGACTCTTCGCAAGTTTTGTCTCCGGTGGACAAACCAAAGTCATTTTTGAACGGAATTTCTTCCAAGGTATGAGGATAATGTTTCACTATGATTGCATGTCGGGGAATACCCATCTGTATGTAATACTTCAGTATTTATTATATTTCATTTCTTAATTTTTGTAGAATCTTTTGATAAGTCCCAATGAGGAAGAATATGATGAATTGGGATCTCTATTGAAGTCTAGAATTGAAGAGGGCAATGGAGAAACTATTTTCAACATTGAAAGTGTTGATGGTGAGCTGTTGTTTGCTGCTGTATCAATGAAAAATATTTTTTATTGATGTTTTACTAATATTGAACGAAAAACAACAGGTTCTGGTCTGAGCAAAGATGATTTTGACGCATCAGTGGCAACTTTGAAGTCTATAGCTGAGTCTCTTGATGCAGCTTGCATACTTTTAAGGGAGAGGACGGCTGATTCTCTGTTTCTTGCACAATACTTGGTTCGTAGAAGAGCGGATGAAAGAGATTTCACTGAAATTCGGTAAAGACTGAGATTACAAATGCAGTTCTTTGTAACTTGTTGTATTTCTAGTAAATATTCATACTTTCTTGTAGTGTGGCTGTGGTTGGAAACGTTGATGCAGGCAAAAGTACTCTTTTGGGGGTTCTAACTCATGGCGAGTTGGATAATGGACGTGGGTTAGCTCGGCAGCGATTATTTAGGCACAAGCATGAAATGGAGTCTGGGAGGACGTCGTCTGTTGGAAACGATATTTTGGGATTTGATCATCAAGGTATGATTTTGTTTAATGAGTGATACTACTTAGGTAAAACTTTCTGAGCTGCCCGTGTGAAAGTAATGTTATCTTTTAGGCAACGTTGTCAATAAGGCTGAACATGGAACGCTAGACTGGATGCATATCTGCGAAAAATCTTCAAAAGTTATAACTTTTATTGATCTTGCCGGCCATGAAAAATATTTAAAAACTACGGTGTTTGGAATGACTGGACATGCACCGCATTTCGGGATGCTGATGATTGGATCCAATGCGGGAATTGTTGGAATGACGAAAGAGCATTTAGGGTTAGCATTGGCCCTTAGTGTTCCTGTGTTCGTTGTTGTAACCAAAATAGACATGTGCCCTGCAAATGTGCTTCAAGAGACTTTGCAACTTCTGATAAAAATTTTGAAATCTCCTGGATGTCGAAAAGTGCCAGTTATTGTCAAATCAGCAGATGATGTCGTCTTATCTGCAACTAACTTCGTTTCAGAAAGGTAGACCAAAACTAACCAATGATTTTTGTAGAGCTGTGAATTTAAATTAGAATCTTTGAATGTCTGCAGGCTTTGCCCTGTGTTTCAAGTTTCTAACGTCAGCGGAGAAAATCTTGACTTATTGAAAATGTTTCTGAATCTGCTAACCACCCGCTCTCCTGGCCATGAAAATGAACCAGCCGAGTTTCAGATTGACGACACGTACTCAGTTCCTGTGAGTTCGACTTTTTCATCATCGTTAATTAATCTAACATTACTTGCGTTTTAAGTAATACTGAATTTTAGGGAGTGGGGACAGTCGTCTCTGGAACCACTTTGAGAGGAACAATTGCACTGAACGATATGCTAATGCTTGGTCCTGATCCTCTTGGACATTTTCAACCGATTGCAATAAAATCTATACATCGCAAAAGAATGCCTGTGCCTCAAGTCAGAGGTAACATCTTTTTTGAAGCATTTGTCGATTCATCCAGAATGTGGTCAGTGGTAATGTTTATTTATTTATACTAACTTAGGTGGACAAACTGCTTCATTTGCCTTAAAAAAGGTACGTGTTGAACAATGATTTTCCCTTTCCGTTCTTGTGCTCAGAATTATAATTTAATTTTCGTTTTGTTCTTAGATAAAACGATCGCAAATTCGAAAAGGAATGGTGCTTGTGTCTCCTGCTTGTAATCCAGTGGCCTGTTGGGAGTTTGAAGGGGAAATATTGGTGCTACATCATCCAACCACCATTAGTGCACGCTATCAAGCAATGGGTAAGTCACGAGTGTCCTTACTCTGTTTATTTGCTTTGCGAATGAATTATAATGCGTTGTTAATTTAATATTATATAATTTTACAGTACACTGTGGAAGCATTCGGCAGACTGCATCAATTGTTTCAATGTCTACAGACTGTTTGCGGACAGGGGATAGAGCTACTGTACACTTCAAATTTATGAAGCAGCCAGAGTACATAAAGACAAACCAACGATTGGTACGCTTTCATTATTTCATATGTTAACGCAGTTAATTATTACACTTGAGCTTTTAATTCATAATGCATGTTTGGTATGCTAGGTTTTCCGTGAAGGCAGAACAAAAGCTGTGGGAAACATAACGAAATTAATTCCTATGGTGTCTTCCACAAGCACTCACGGACCTAAAATCAAGCCAATTAAGAATGCACCCAAACATCATAACCACAACCAACATAATCAGGGTGGGAATCCGCAAGACGGTGGAAATTCTTCATCTAGTGGGCAGCAGAGTCAGCAAGCTCCAGGAAACAATGAAAATGCAGCTCCTAAAGCAAATGGAAATGGAACCGAACCTCCGAACTCTCACAAACTCGACGAGCCTCTTTTAGCAAGCGCAACTCACCTGACCGATCTAACTACGTTACAGGGTCAAGGGCAACAAAAGAAGAATCGTAATAAGCGAGGAGGAAGAGGCAGACACCATGGAGGTGGAAGTGGACACGCTGAGGACGCTTCTACAGGGAGTGGCTCAAACGTTGTACCTCTGGGGGAAGCAAACGCGTAGATGTAATTGAAATGCAAGTAGCAAATGAAACCAAATTAGTTGCCCCTGTGTGATTTGAATTCTAAGACCATTGATGATTTACATTTGCGTTGACATGTTAAAAAATTAGTTACAAATTATACTGACACATACTTTAGTATAGCTTTGTTTAGACCTTGAAAATGACTAACGGGGAACATGAACTAATGATATCCCTGTGATACCTCTACGATTGATTTACAATTACAACTTCAGAATTCTGATGACTTATGAACTTGCCCAATTATTATTCGGAACCATCATGTTTAGTACATCAAAGTTATGTTTGACAGTCATTTACATTATTTGGTCCCGATCATTCTTAGTTTGGTATCAGTAATTATATTATGTATTCATTTGAGCAGTTGAGAAAGACTGAAATAAAATGATTTTCTTGAGTGTTGAAGGTACAAATACGTCTCATGTTATTGGCTTTATTCAGATAAGACTTGCTTGAATATGACACTTGTGAAACCAGACGCACAGATAAAACCCTGATTATGCAAATTACATTTCATATAAAGTAAGAAGGTTGTCACCCTCTGCAAAATTGCGAATATAAAGAGGATACCACAGTCGATGACTAATTCCTGAACATTGAACAAAACTTGTGTTCTCAATATCACAAATTATAGTAAATCTTAAGTCTGCCTGCTGTGTCTGAATGCCCTATCCTTCACATAGCTATCTCAGATGGAACGAGCATCTTCGAGTCAAAATAGTCAAATCAAGTACGCCAAGTTGCATGTTGGTGTTTTCCTGTAGCTAGAATCATTCCACAATTGGTTTATTTTTAGTTCTTGCCTGTGTAGAAAATTAGCGAAGTATCATCATGAGTTCTTTGAAACTCGTTTTATTTGTCGTTTTCTGCTTCTTGAATTTATTTCATAAATCTCAAGCAGAAGTAACTGAGAGATTTTTAAATGGAAAAGTCTTTTATCATAGGAAAGGTAACGATTTTTCTGAGTTAAGTGAGTTGCGTGAAAATGTCTCCACGAAATGGTTCACTCAGACTCTCGATCATTTTAGTCCATCAGATACTAGAACGTGGCAACAGGTATTCATACACTAGGAACTTTCATTTGAGCTGTTTCAGGTTAAATAAAAACTTTATATTTTCCAGAGGTATTATGTTAATGATGCCTTCTATAAACCCGGAGGGCCAGTGTTCCTCATGATTGGAGGCGAAGGGGAAGCCACGGCAAAATGGATGTCGGCAGGTGCATGGGTCGAATATGCCAAAAAGCTTGGAGCGTTTTGCTTCCAAGTGGAACACCGGTATTATGGAAAATCTCATCCAACCGAGTAAGATTTTGGATTCAGATAATGCTCTTAATTTTTATTTACTGTATGAAAATCGAACATTTTGTAATGGTTCAACCTAGGGACTTGTCGGTGAAAAATCTGAAATTTCTCACGAGTGAACAGGCTCTTGCCGATTTAGCCACTTTCACCACTGCAATGAAAGGATCGTATAATTTTACAGTACGTATAATGTTGCACAAAAACATTAAAGGTTGTTTAATAATGCTGCAATATAAAGTATAAAATGATCGAATTGTGTTGTTCATGTACTTTAGGATAACCAGTGGGTTGCGTTTGGAGGTAAAATTCGTTGAATACTTCTGCTAAAACTGTACTGATACTGATGCTCAGTACCCAGATAAATTAGAATTGACTATATTAACTTTGTCTCCAGGATCATATCCAGGAAGTTTGGCAGCTTGGTATCGACTGAAATATCCACATTTAGTGGACATGGCAGTTTCTACTTCAGCCCCACTTCTTGCTCAGATGGACTTCAAAGGTTTTGTGTGATTTGATATTCGTACTGTCTCGTGCAATATATTTCTTTAATTTTGATTGTTTTCCCAGAATACCTTGGAGTTGTTCGAGATTCACTGGATAGAACAAATCCAAAGTGTGTGTCTGAAATCCAAAGCGCTGTAAAGAGTATGGAAGGTTTATTGAAGCGACGAACTGGGTGGTGGATGATGCAAAAGAAATTCAAGTATTACTATAACTTTAAATGATTACCCTTAATAAATAAGGATTTAATAATTAACATCTGCTTAATTATCTATTATGTAGACTCTGTGATGCATTGGATGGACAAAACTCCAAAGATGTGGCTTCGTTTTTTGAAACAGTTGCAGGAAACTTTATGGACATTGTTCAATACAATGAAGACAACAGGGGATTCGAAGGTTCCAAAACAGCGAACATTACAATCGAAACATTGTGCGACATAATGACTAACGACACGGACGAATCCAGCTCTTTCGAACGATACGCTCGTGTCAATGATCTGATGTTATCTACTTTTGACAAGAACTGTACTGACTATAAGTACAGCAAGACTGTGAAAGACATGCAAGAAGAAAGCTGGGACTCATCAACAGCTTCTGGGGAAAGGCAGTGGACTTACCAAACGTGTACCGAATTCGGGTTCTTTCAAAGCTCAGATTTAAGTGACCAACCATTTGGAAGTGAATTTCCAATCAAGTTTTCCCTTCGCCAGTGTCAAGATGTTTATGGAACTCAGTATGTAGTTGGTTGGTGACAATTTGTTAGATGGAAGTATGAAGTCTTGCAATATATAAATTTCAGGTTCAACAGTACATATTTGGAGAAAGCTATTGAATGGACGAATGCTAATTATGGAGCTCGTGATATCAAAGTCTCTCGTGTCATTTTTGTGAACGGTTCTATCGACCCATGGCATGCGTTGGGGATCACGAGGCAAAATGAGACGACATCGGACAATCTTGTGATATTTATTGATGGTATGAGTTCGATAGTGAATTTCATACAGATTCTTGTGGCAGATTACTGATTTATTAGTGAATTAAAAAATTAATTGAAAAATGTTTCAGGAACTGCTCATTGTGCTAACATGTATCCTGATGCACAGAGTGATTTGCCACAACTTCGCGATGCTCGGACTAAAATTCTTGCCCAACTTACTGAATGGCTGCAAAAGTCTTAAAATGGAATGGATAAATCTTTCACTGTTTTCTATTGTTCACCTTGCACTTTGTATGATAGTATTCTTGTTTTCACTTTGATTAACTAAATAAACTTACATTTTGTTTCATGTGCTATGATCATAAGTATGAGACAAATGCACTTCTTTTATATTGTGTATTAACTCCGACTGCCATTTAGAAATCTCTTTGTTTGGGGCAATGATTTGTAAAATATTAAGTAAAAGGTTATCTCTAATATTATACGCCAAAATAATTTCTTCTGCCACAGCAAGCGCAGAAGTAACTGAAGTTGGTAGGAAATGAGCCAGCCAAAACCCAACAGCCATCGCTGCATTGTCACTTAACGAGTTGATGATGGAATCTCCTGAGTACCCCTGAGCCAAGGCTGTCTGTCTGTACCTGTTAATTACGAAGGGTGAGTTTTCTAGCATTTCCCAAAGGGATTCTGCGGTTAGGGCCAGAAGGAAACGAAGCTGGATGTCATCTGAAGATACAGATTCCGTCAAGTAGTAGAAGATGAATCCATGCAAAACATGATCGAATGTATACCAGTCCATTAAGTGCTGCGAATTCTCAGGACCGTAAAAGTCGCTCGTCCACGGGAGAATTTCACCAGATTTAGAGATCCAGGGTTGTCCGAATCCATGAAGAGTAGCCACTTGAATAGCCAGTATCGTAGGGATTCCTGCAATTATGAGATTCAACGGCACGGAATCCTCTTTTCTCTGCTAACAATTATACAAGAATTATTTATTATCACTTACATGAACTTGAATGGGGCTACTCAACCAATCTGTCACAACAATAAATAAGAACTCACCAGATCTCTTGTTAATGACAGCTCTGAGCAGTCTGAAATGGAAACCCAGTTGAATAATAGCATTGCTCCAACGAATGTCTTTACGGAAGTTTTTAACAGATCTGTTCGACTGTCCATAATGAATCTCTAAATGGCGATGCTTAACAGTTTGTCCTAATTCAGTAAACGTAAAGTAAACGTTGGGTTTTTAATTAATACTGCGGATAGTATCCGTTATTTACGTGAAGTATTGTAGTAAATTATTTCACTCTTTATGATCTCGATAATCGGTGTTTTTTCATGAGTACACGCGGAAGAAGGTAACAGTTCGGATTCTGAATAATTTGTACCGTCTGGGTGCTGATTTCCAACGGCTTTTGTATCCCTGAAGTAAATATGATCAGCATGGGCTTTTAAGTACATTCATAGAAGTTTATAAAAATTACAAGTGAAAGTTACTTTAGAAAGGAAAGGTCACAGGTAAAAAGTGACAAGTCAGTTCTTTGAAACCCTTTTTATGCTTAGCTGACAGTTAGTCGGCTAAATTGCTTTTGTCACATAGATGTTATGTGAGTGCAGTGTTTAAGGCTATTTCTGATTGTATTATTATCATCAGTAAGAAGCTAAAGAACTTAAAAAGGCCAATCTCGTACAGTTATGGCACATGAAACAAATGCATGTCTGCTCTAAAAAACTTATCCATTGTGTGAAATCCTCCATTTCACACTAAATCGACCATGAATACTGCTGTTCCATCACTTATCTAGCTTTATTTTCACAGGGCAATGGTTGGAGTTGGCTGAATCATGCATCATGGAAAATTCAAGTACGAGTTGTTCACTTAAAAAATTTAGAGAATAAAGATCCCTAAGATTAAATTCTTGCGTTTTTATTATTTTTTAGCATCGCTGACTGCCATTCAGAAATAACTTTGTTTGGTGCAATTAATTGTATAGTATTAATTAAAAGATTATCTCTAATAATCCCAGCCAAAATAATTTCTTCTGCTACAGCAATCACAATAATAACTGAGGTTGGTAAGAAATGTGACATCAAAAATCCAAGGGCCATAGCTGTGATGTCACTTAAAGAGTTGATGATGGTATCTCCTGAGTATCCCTGAGCCAATGTTGTGGCCCTGTACCTTTTAATTATGAAAGGCGAGTTTTCCAGAATTTCCCAAAGCGATGCTGAGGCTGCGGCCAGAAGGAAATTCACCCGGACGTCCTCCGAAGAAAGAAGTCCAGTCAAATAGTACATAATGAATCCATGCACAACATGATTGAATGTATACCAGTCGACCAAGTGTTGCGAATTTCCTGATCCGTAATTGTCACCCGTCCACAGAAGAACTTCACCGGATTTGGAAATCCAAGGTTGTCTGAATGCACGAAGAATAACTGCTTGAACAAATAGAATCGTTGCGATTCCTGCAATAAAGTACTTCGGCGGAAGGGTCTCCTCTTCGTTCTTATAATTTGAAGATTTATTTATTACAACTGTCATGAACTTCAACATGATTTTCAATAAGTTTTTTCACCAGTATTTACACGAAACTTCAACTCACCAAATCTCCTGTTGCTTGTACTTTCACCCAGTCTGAAATGGGAACCCAGTTCAGGAATACACCTCCAAGGAAGAACATAAAGATGTTAGCGGATGTTTTCGTAAGATTTGTTCGATCGCCCATTATAATTCTTCGTACAATTGGAATGTGAAGATTGATCGTTAGAATAATTCAGGTTTATGATGATAAACTTTTTTTCTTTTCTGTTCAAGTGTTTCTTCGTTTCGCGTAGCGTATAATACAATGTACTGTGACTGCAGTTTTTGCTTCTGCGACACTTTTTTTTGACAAAACAAGAGCTCATACTATAAGCAGGAAGTAGGAAGCAGGAATGATGCGTAAAAGGATCGAATTCGGTAGTAATACAGTGTTTATTATATAATAAATCTTCTTCACACACTATGACGTTTCGTTAAATGAGTTCACTCTTTCTCCATCAGCATTATTTTCTTGTCACCTAAACTTATTAATGTGCATGCAATCAGTGATGATACTATAATAATTTTAATAAATGAGGAAAATCAACTAGATTTCCGGTTTGTAAGGTTGGACGTCGCTGGAAGTCGCGATTTGGTTACTGGACATTTTGCGTCATGCGAAATGTGAATACTTACGAATTTCCAAATTTCAGCCAATTTATGTCGTAAATTGTGAAGAGTGTACGGGGTTATGAGGTTGTGGTGATTTATGACTCACAATAACCCAGTAAACGCACAATTTATAATATTTGAATTTATGAGTTTTATTATAGTTGGTCGTGTTCTGGTTGAAGGATTTGTGTTCATAAGAAACTGTCCTGGAAAAAAGGAACTGTCCCAGGTCAAATGACAATCAAATGAAACCTTTAAAAATACTTCTATAGCTTTGTGGTTCACTACTACATTCATCCTCCGTTATTTTTCTCACATGATTTTGATGGTAGCACAATAGAAATGTATCCAAGAACAGTTTTTTTAGTATACAAAAGCTAGAAAAAGCTTAAAAAGGTATGTTTAAGTGGATAACTGACCTTTCTAAACTGAATTTATTACAGCAACTTTTTTTTAGTGACAAAGAGAGTGAAAACTGCATCGGTATTGCACATACCGTTAGTACTTACAGTTAGTTTTTTAAAGGAAAGTGTAATTGTTGGTACAGTTGGCTTTTTCATAGAGAATTTTGAATTTAATATTCATTACATAATTGACAATACACAATTGTTTTCACATCGATAGTTTAATTGTGTACTACAATTGTGAGGGATATTATTTCGTGTCTTTATTATTCTGTATTAACTCTGACTGCCAATCAGAAATGGCTTTGCTTGGTGCAATTAGTTGTATAACATTAAGTAAAAGATTATCCCTAATAATCGCAGCCAAAATAATTTCTTCTGCCACAGCAATCACAATAATAACTGAAGTTGGTAAGAAATGAGACATCAGAAATCCAACAGCCATAGCAGCATTGTCACTCAAGGAGTTGATGATTGTATCTCCTGAGTATCCCTGAGCCAAGGCTGTCTCTCTGTACCTGTTAATGACGAGAGGGGAGTTTTCCAGAATTTCCCACACCGATTCTACAGTTACGGCCAGAAGGAAGTGAACTTGGGTGTCCTCTGAAGAAAGAAGTCCAATCAAGTAGTAAAAGATGAATCCATGTAAAACATGATCGAATGTGTACCAGTCTGTCAAGTGTTGGGAATTCTTTGAACCATAAGTGTCGCCTGTCCAAAGATGGACTTGACCGGATTTGGAAATCCAAGGTTGTCCAAATGCACGTAGAATGGCTGATTGAATTGCAAGAATTGCAGCAATTCCTGTAATGAAGTAGCTCAGCGGAATAGTTTCTTCCGGCTTATCCTAATATAATGAAGTAATTACCTTTTCAAGAAATGCAACGTGATTTTTCAATAAATTCTCCGTGAACAGTAAACTTTGGCTTACCTGATCTCTCATTGTTGATACTTTCACGCAGTCTGATATGGAAATCCAGCTCAGCAATACTGCTCCAATCAAAATGCTTGTGAAAGTCTTCATTAGATTTGTTCGATTTCCCATAATGAATCTTCTACTTGGAATGCGAAGATCAGTCTTTTGTTCAGTTTTAGCACTGAAGGTTGTTAAAACAATCTTGCATGCACAATATACTGTAGATCTATATTCTGTAATGGACTGTAGATTGTTTCTTCCTCAGCTCAACAATTTCTACAGTTGCATGAAACTGCAATCAGCTCTTATAATATAGGAATGAAGGATAGAAGAGTCGAATTCGGTAGTATAGCATGTGTAATTGGTGCAGATAAGGAGGCAACCCAACTAGACTATTTTTATGATTTGTTAGTTTGAGTCAATGTCAGTGTTTGCTATGAGTCAATGGCTGGTAAGCAGTTTGTGGTCAGGATACACTATTGTATTTTGTGTCATGTGGAAATAGACTCTCAACTACCTTTACGTCATAAAATTGAAGACGGGGTGATGGCTATGATTCATAATTCGTACATAATTGTACAAATTTTCTAATAGTCATAATCAATAATCATCGCATAGTTTATTTTTGTGGCAGATACTAATTGTATATTGTATTACAATTCTTTTCAGTATTACGTGACATGTAAAATAAGATAAAAGATTTTTAATTACAAGGAAATTGCTGTCGAAAGGAAAGGTCACAGTCACAAGCCGCAGCTAAATATATAAAAGAGAGTTCCAATGCCCAATGAATACCTTTCTCTTTCTTATTCTTTTGGTTCGTTATACACTATTTTTGTCGCATGGACTTAAGGGTTACATTTGAGTAAATACAAAGAAAGGTGTGAACATGAAAGGTATAATTCAGTAAATTCAGTATGAAACTAAAAAACTTTTTTTGTAAATGAAACACATTTTACGCGAGGTTGAATATTTTACACTCACTCAGTGATCGATCATCATGAACGCTGCAGTGGTTTTGCTTATTGTAACGTTATTTCCACAGGGAGATTGTGGGGGTTGGCTTATTCATGGAAAATTCTTTGGAAGTTTGAATCAGAGCAGGTTGATTGAGCAGCATGATTCTAAGAATGCAACGGATTTGTGGATTACACAACCTTTGGATCACTTCATTTCCAGTGACTCACGAACGTGGTCTCAGGTGCCTTAAACAAATAAGAATATCTCCTTTTAAGCTTGTATGTAAATAACTAAGGTAAATAATTACAGAGATACGTTAAATCAATCGACTACTATAGAGAAGGAGGTCCAATATGCATTTTTGTGAGTGGAGAGTCCAAACTGAGCCTAGTGTGGATCAGCGTTGGAACGATGGTCACTCAGTGTTCCCAAATGGGAGCTATGATTTACAGTTTGGAACACAGATTTTTTGGGAAGAGCAAACCATTGTCGTAAGTTTATTTACGCATGTTAGTTTGTAAATAAATGAGCACAATCGTTGACTGCAACAGTCATGGAATCTTGGTTGTAAAAAATTACACTCTTGCAGTGATGCTTCCGTTGGAAGCTTTCGGTATTTGACGACCCAACAAGCATTGGCAGATTTAGCTGCATTCATTCCTTTCATCAAAGCAAAGGACAACTTAGGAGCAGTAATATAATAACCAATGCTAATTTTATGCTTCCTACTTTAGAATAACTTGCTAACAATAAGACAAACTAATTCACAGAATACTAGAACCATTTTGTACGGAGGATCATACGCTGCAACGCTGGTAGCGTACTTCAAACAGAAATATTTTTCAGTTGCAACAGTTGGTGTCTCAAGTTCAGGACCAGTTGGTTGGAAATACAATTTTCCTGGTAGAATTTCATTCCTAAAAAACCCTAGCTGCATGTTGCATGTAATTGAAAAAAGTATGTATTTAGAGTTCCATCAGCTGTCAGGCAAAGTTATCCAACTTCTAAGCACCACGTGCCATTCGACTATTTCTTCTGGTATTGAAGGGCTACAGGCAAAATTGAGGGCTGCCGGATGTTCTTCATCTACTTGCCCAGTGGATCTGTCTCCATTAAAGTGACTAAAAACTTAAATTTCAGTAAGAATTGTTCCAAGCAATTTTTACTAAAACCTTCGTCACATTTTAGGATCTGTGGTCAACTGGACGTAAAAAAGTCGCAAGACGTTCAAACTCTCTACGGAGCGATATCGTCCATCTTCACATACTTCGTCCAATACAACGGCATATTTAAGTATGGAATCAAACACGTTTGCGATTATATGGACGAGCTTCCTCCAAACAAAACCGACTTCGAAAAGCTTGCAGAGACGATCAACCGCATGAACGTGCACATGGAAAATGACTGTCTGGTATCAAGTTTTGGAGGTTTCTGCAGATACATGAGACCCCAAGATTGGACTTCGGATGGAGTCTCTTCTGGCGCAAGAATGTGGTGGTGGCTGGTTTGCAACGAGTTTGCATCCTTCCACACGACTTCTACTTCCTCGACGTATCCGTTTGTAATGCAAGTCTTGCCTTCATTTTACGCGTCTCAGTGCCAGTGTGTCTTTGGGAAGCAGTAAGTATCATAACACAGATCCCAGTTTCTCGCAAAAATAAATAACTCGCTCATTACAAGTGTTTTATCTTGCAAGATACACTGAAAGCTACATTAAGTCTGCTGTTCAGAAAACGCAAACCAATTATGGAGGAGTGCAATCAATAGCGTCTGGAGTAGCTTATGTAAATGGAGACTACGATCCATGGAGTGCAATTGGAGTTACAGACTTATCCGCATTGGCACAGGATTCCAACAATTCCGAGAGTCTTATTCTTACGGTTGCAGGTATGTCCACATTTAAATGACATTAAGCTTAAGCTACAACTTGAAATGAATTTTCTGTGTATAAAGGAGGATCTCATTGCAACGACATGCAACCTGTTCGTGCCTCTGACTCATCCAGCCTTTTGGAAGCTCGTTCAAAACTTTTCCAGTTCATATACAAATTGACTGCTACACAAATCTTCTAAATACCTAGAAACAACATTTTAATTACGAGTTCAAAACAATGCGACAATAAATGACGATGACATGATTTTCTCGAACTCTCCATTCTCCATTTTCTTTAATAGAACCGTGTCACGAATAAAATTACAATGTATTTTAAACACACAATGGTTCTTATTGACCTCGTTCACAACGAGTTATTGAGTTGAGGAAATCTTGGTCCAAGAACTTATTGGCTCCCAGCTCAAGAGCGCTTTCGCTGTCTTCACTAAACAGAAAGATGAGGAGTTCTTTTGCAGCCTTTTTGTAGTTGACAATCTCTCCGGGATGCGAGCAAGTAGAGCAGTAAACTTCGCACATATGGTCGATAAGCTCAGCAAACGCTGCCTTTCCATAGTTAGGTCGGGCCTCTGTCTCCACTATCTCCACATCAGTAGGATGAGCTTCTTCGCGTTCAGCAGATGCAGGTTGTTGAGGCTGAACATGGAAGACTTGTTCTTCACCACCAACGCTAGCCAAAATCAGTTCTTCGTCATTTGGCTGAGGAGCTATGGGGGCATCTTCATCCACAGAGACTTCCAATTTTGATACTTCCCTGCGTTTTCTGATTGGATAGGTGAACATTCCGTGGAACACAGAGCCCATGCGTTGGAAGACACTTCGAATCCATGCAAGGACGCCTCCTCCTGTGCGTCTAGTAATTTCTGGGTCTTGAGGAAATACGACAAGTCTGGGTTGGTCCTCATTAGTGCCATCAGGGTTTTCGGAGGTTGCTGGAGGATCTTCAGGTTGAGGAACCTGGCAAAATTGTCACATAACAAGTCATTACAAATTGTACTCTAAAATATTACGGCTTACCAGTCCAGACATTTCCAATTCAGAATCAACGTTGCCAGATGCAGATGGTGTTTCTTCTGGAACTGTCTCAGGAGTTGTCTTCTGAACCCAGAAAGTTCTGATGTGGTGGAAGGGAGCCAGGATGGAGTCAAAAAACCTGGCACCCTTTGGCTCAGGTGTACTTCCTCCAGAGACTTCTCCTTCCATCGTGCATTGGGTAACCGTATCCAAGATCTTCTTGAACGTCTCACTTGTCCCTGGAACTGGTCCAGCTTTAGCAATTAGCTTCCCAATATACTTCTGGATTTGGAAAATCTTAGCGGAATCCACAGCTGGACATTTGGCATGAATCATGTTTAACGAGTGACCAGCAAAGAGTTTGAGTTCTCCTGTGGTCAAGTTCAGATTTGCCTTCAGAAGTGGATGGATATGGAGCGTGTATTTGTTTACTTCATCTTCCACTATAAATCAACCAGCAATTAATATTATTTAATGTCAGAATCATTCGCAATTGGAAGCTTTTTCCTAAATGCAGAAAAGGTACCTTCATTTGCCCCAACAGCAACGACCAACGCAACAACTAAAATTTTCACCAGCATTTTACCGCAGAAGAAATAGAACTGTTGGAAGGAATAACTCCAACTAATTGACTGAAATGTAATTGCCACGTCGAAGAAACGAGACTTTCTTTTAAGCATTCTATAAATTGTCAAGGAGGAAATAAACTTTAATTGTTCTCATTTAGTACCACATCGTAAGTATAAACAATGCTTATTAATTACGGAGAACAAACAGCGCAACAGGTTCTACTATCCTACATTTAGAAACGGCTCCATCAACGATACAATATTTTTGCATCCATACCCTTAATCCTGATTAAATAAGGTACTGATTCCGACCTACCAAAATCGAGTTCAAAGTCTAATTTGCCATCATATTGTTTCAATTTCTCCGATATTAACAATGTACCAAAGAGTTCATCTGCCTATTTGTAAATTTGTAATTATTTCATTATCGATGGGGACATTGAGACTCTTATCATGCGTAGGTTATACTTGAAAGTTGTGAAGTAGTATTGTACGCACACGACATGTCCTAATCAAACGAATGAATGTAATCTATTTATTTCTAGTGTATAATAGTTCCTAATGAATTTTCAGTCCAAATTCCATTCCTGCACAATAAAATAAAATCTGCCACTCCTCCACCAGATGCATATAATGTTATGTAATCCTCGTAAGAAAGGGACACATGCTTTTTTAATCCTCTATTCCAGAATTCCCGAGATGAACCCAGGGAGTGTATAGCATTACAAAGAAGTAAAAGAAGACTTGGGCAAGTTTCCCCAACAAGAGAGAGCAATCGATAATTACATTTGCTACAAGGCCATATCACTTCATCTCAACTCAATCTGCGCTCTTCAATCAACCGCACTCATCTTTCTCGTATAATTGCTTCTTGACAGAACTCGGCAGCACAGCACTCGTTGCGTATTTGAATACAGGTTTGTTCAGTAATTATTTGGCTGGAGTTATAACTTTGAATGTGAAAACATAAGACTTGTAAGAGGGCTTTCTTACTAAAACGGGCTATGTTTGTTGTTATCTTATAAACTAGAAGAATGGCGACAAGTTCGGTGTTGATTTATGGGGGACGAGGAGCATTGGGGTCGACTTTGGTGAACTTCTTCAAGGACAAGGGATTTAAGGTTACTTCAATTGACTTTGCCCCAAATGAAGCTGCTGATTCGAACATTCTTCTTAATGGAGAACTTAGTTTTGAGCAACAGGCAGAAACTGTCAAATCGGCTATTCCTGCGGAGACCAAGTTGGATGCTATTTTGTGTGTGGCTGGAGGATGGGCTGGTAAGTTAATAAGAAGATTGAAGTTTTAGTATTTATAATGAGGTGAAGGAAAGGTTTTAATTAAAATTATAAAAATGTTCTTGAATTTTTCCAGGAGGAAGTTTGAAGTCAAAAGATTTCATTAAAAATGCGAATCTGATGATGCAACAAAGCGTGTGGACTTCGTACATCGCTGCTAGTTTGGCTCCTCATTTCCTAAGAGAGAAAGGTCTTTTAGTTTTGACAGGAGCGCAACCGGCACTTTCTCCTACTCCTGGAATGATTGGATATGGAGTAGCCAAAGTAAAGATATTTATTTTTCAGTCGTTGGGTGTAAAATAATTATATACAGCATGAAGTATGTCGAAAGTTGGATTATTTGGGTTTGTTGTAGGCAGCGGTGCATCATTTGACGAAGTCTGCAGCAGCTCCGAAAGGCGGACTTCCTGAGGGAGCGAAAGCCCTGGCAATTCTTCCTGTCACGTTGGACACTCCCATGAATAGGAAGTTTATGACTCCCGATGGAACTTGGACTCCAATGGAAGATGTCGCAGCGTAATTAATTTAATACATTTAAAAGACTTCTACATCTGTTTTTACTATTTTTAGTAATAGATGAAAAATGTGAACTGTTGATAGATTGCTGCACAATTGGACAACTTCTCCAGAAACATCACCGACAAGTGGAAGTCTTGTCCAGTTGATTACTAAGGATGGAAAAACGGAAACTAAGGTGGATTAAGATGCACAAGTGGACCGATGACCAGGAGGAATTTTCTTTCATGGATGTGTATTACTTCAGGGAAACGAAAAACAAAGGGACCAATGATGAAGACTATATAGACTATTCACGCAAGGATCAATCAAGTAGTATGAAATTGTAGATTACATCAATATTTCTGCAGTTTAAAGAACCATAAAAATCTTCAAAACTCTTGTGAATTAATCTATGAGTTTCTTGTGGTGTTCATTTTTGAAGAGCTTAGAAATAAAATACTCATTAGCTTGTTGGTGCTTAAGCAAAATGCAAAAACATACTTGTACTGTGTAGCAATTCGTACTTTTGCAATAATAATGACATGTGAAACAACGAATTACTTAATGTCAGGGTACTGCAGTCAGTACACAACTTCGATTTCAAATGGAGGTTTAAAACTTGGATGCACAAGAGTGGTTTTTGTAGCTGAAGTAATCTCACACTCAACAAGCCAACCATGCATTAGTTCAAGCATCATAATAAGACGATATCAACCGGTACTGTGAACGTGGATAGGGATATTTCATGTTTCTTCTCTTTATGATTCTTCACAAGAATTAAGACGGCAAGCCCAACAAGTAGGCTGTGTAATCCTGTCCGTGTCTTGATTTTTTGTATACAGGTACAAACTTACAGACATGCACTACAAACATAACAGATACCTCCTGATTCCTGAAGATGTTTGTTAGGTAGTGGCAGGTTAAAACAAAAGTAAAATTCTGTTAAGATCTTCTAGATTTCATCCCGCAATTTTTAACAAGCTCTAAGGAACGTCGTGTTCAGTTGGAGTTGCGATTTTCAAAATGTAAGTTTAACTTGCTATTCACAAGGAAATAATGTGTCGGTGTAATTTACACTGAAATTAAAATTGCAGGTTGTGGTACATTATCTACTTCATCAGTATACTGGCGTTCTACTACTTCTTCAATATAATCCGGAGAATAGCTCAAGATGTACTCGTGAGGCCTGCTTGACCACCATCTTCACCGATCAATGAGAGCCGGCTCTTTCAAGCACTGTAAAAATTGGATCCAGATTACAAAATTACAATACTCACTTCGTCTAAAAAGCCAAATTGTGTATTTTTAAAATCCTTCGGGGGTTTTTTTACAAGGTTTCTACGTACTAATCGTAAAAGTATGAAATAAACTACTGCTATATATTTCCTATCTAAAGTTTTCATATTGATTATCTTTCTAACCGTCTGCTTCTTGAGATTTTACTCATTCACGGATCGAGAAACATTCTCAAATGATGTGTAATATCCTGCAAAACTCTTACACATTTTTATCATAAGCTCGCAAATGAGTTTGCAGGGTTTCCTGAGTCTTCCAGATATTGGTATTGGTATTAATAATCGATATCACATTACAATTATCAACACACCACTCCCAAATTAAAAATGCACTGCATAGGAAATGATCTTCACACACTCGGTGCTCATTTAAGTTGCGATTAATTCATCACATGAGAGCCAAGCAGGCTTCTGTTTTCGTGTCATTTCCTTCGTCTGCTACAAGTCGCAAGAATAAAATGCATTGAATTACAGCGTACAAAAACTCATTCATGCATTTCTCACGCTAACAATACATTTTAAACTCCATGTTCCAGTTACTTGCAATTCTGTCTACACCCACACAAAGTTCAGTAACAATCACCACATTAGATTCATCACATCATCCCCCAACAATTCACCTTTTGTTTGAAGGCTGACTAACACAACTCTCCCGTTGTCCCGTTTACAACGCAGCAAGTGATTAGCAATCCTCGCAGTAATAAATGCGAAGGATATGATAAGACAAAACTCGCAACATTTAATTGTTACTAAAGCCAAACCTGTACACTGTCATAGATCGTCACGTTGTATTGCGACCTTATAGGCATCACACACAATCATAGATAAGCGATAAGCCAACCAAAGGTTGTCTCATTACACCTGTCCATTATTCCATATTCGATCCGCATACACAGTAACTAGCGTGCATATGACATAATCACACCTCATCGTGTAAGCATAACCTCACCCAGATCGCGAAATGAAATGCAAAATACAGTTCAGTAGTATGGCAAAACTGTGTGTTTCCCTTCGCACACACGAAGTCCAGAGGATTCATAATTAAAACATGACCAGTATAATGCATGAATAATCAAAGAGAATCGAAAACACAAAGTATTCTGGAGATAAGAACGGGCCACCTACATTAATCGTGCTGTTTAGAACTCATACAGGTTTACTTTAAAAGGTAAACCACATTTACTAACCACATTTTAGTAGGTGACAGAACGGTTAGGTGTTTCAAACTACTTGTCAATCAAATTGTTTTGCTGTCTCCTGTAGAGAAAATCTAGGTTGCACTTTCTTCCTGGAACGCAGAAGATATAATCATGTGCAATCGTTTTATATTTTCATTTACAATTTCCACTTTAATCTAAACACAGTGGAAGCTTCAGAGTGTTCAATAAAATTCACTTTATTTTGTGGGCGTTAGAATGTACACAAGAGAAGGACAAATATTATGGGAAGCTAAAGTTGAAAGTTGCGTATCATCTTATAAATTAGGGGTGAAGTGTTTGCAGATGAATTAAAAAGTCAGTTTCTTCAAGCTATTTCTGCAATACTATTAAGTGTCTAGTCATCTCTTTAGACAAGTGGAATTTGATGTCCTACTGATCTCAAGACTTTCTGCGAGCGAAGACACAGGCTTTTCATGTATCAAGACAAAATAAAGGTAAATAATGACATTGTGATCTTTTCTTTGTTAATTTCTCAGTCATCAGTCGAGTGTGAATAATTATTCTTCCATGTAAAATGTAACTAGACATATTATGTAACCACTTCGTCTAGTATTCTAAGGGGATTCTAAATGGAATGATGAGCAGTTGACGTCAGGATAGATGAGACAGACAATTTGCATTAAGGGGCTCTGCTGTGTGTACAGAAACACCAAGTCTGCTCTATTTGAGAGCAGTTAGTCAAGTTTTGTGCCAATAATTCATACAATTCAGTTTTGTTACAAAGGAATTAATGCTACAGTTTAAGTACTAAATCTTAGGAGTGATAAAGCTTAAGTGAAATTAATGACCAGATACGAGAGATACAGAAAACTGCATAATATAGTGTAGCTGACAGGCTTTATCGACAGTGTACCAGGAACTGGAAACTTTTCACCGAGAAAGAAACAACGCTCGTTGACACTTTTTGATTGTATCGCAGATTGAAGTGTTAAGTGGTCACCAGAATGTAACAAGTGTTCCTATATAGAGTGAGAGCCTCAAACTTTTTATTGGATTTGGGATAAAAGGTTTGTAAGTGTCAATCGTCAATTCCTTTTCATTCATGCGCTTAAAGGTGACAGTCAAAAATGTATATTTGATAATTTTTTTATTTTGCCTGTCTATTTCAAAAGATTTACAAGTTTCAAAAAAATGAAGTAAAAGTAAAAGAAAGTGATTACGTACTAAACAATAATCCTGTGCTGTTGTTGTTTGTATGGACCGAATCCCAAATACATTGAACGCAAATCCATTCCACAAAAGTGGGCACATTATCATAATTCAATTGATAAAAGCTTAACTATTGCAACAGCTAGACTGGCTTTCGGTTGTATAATTGCATTTCATTACCATTCTAGACTCAAGTGCAACAAATACAAATTCGCATGAGGGAAATAAGTACGTAGCAAAAAGAGTAAAACTACATGTAAGTGAATGATATTAAGGCAGGACTATTTTATTTTCATAATGTGTGTGAACATAATAAAAGTGGCCCACCGGCCACTACATGAGAAAGAAATAAATAGGAACCACCCGAATGAAGTTATGCTTTAATATTCATACTTGAGACTGATAATCGGTAATAATGCTAACCCCTCACAATTTAATATTGATTCCAATCGTTTTAATGCGATACTTAAGTTGTATCGATTCTTTAACCGTGAGAACGAGGAGAGTATAAAATATGTTCATAAGGCAGTAGTACTAGTAAACACGATGTGTATTAATTTAGTTTATCGGTTTCAGATTCTGCATAAATATATTTCCTAGTGCTTCTAAGCGTCTGTAAAAAGATGCCTGCCGCTCACTACAGTCCCTTGGCGAATGACGAAGAACTATTTGTGGATTCAGATGATGAATTGAATCCTTCAGGAGACAATTTCCCCTGGAAAAGTGAAACAGATAGAAACGGAAATCGGGTGTATCATGACGCAGTAAGTCGAATAGTTTTAAGACAAAAAATGTCAATCCCAATTCCCAAGTGTTTGTATTTCTCTTAAGTATTGTGTGTTGTTGGTTATTAACTTGGCAAAAAAGAACAAGTCCATAATATTTGTGTGTGCATTTTCTTAGGACAAGACCATCTTAAGTGTTCCAGACACAAGTATACAGCTCCATCCAAAATTCATCGATCCAGATGAGTCTTCATCTTCACCAGGTCTATCAGGGCAGCTTCGGAAATTCCCAAAAGAACGGAAGAAAGCAGTGCTAGCATTTATCTGTCTAGTAGTGGGATTCATTCTGAACTCTATTTCCATTGTGTTAACTCATCAAAAAGTTCCAGACCGGAATCTTCACCCTCCACTTCCTGACATTAGTTTAGACAATCTCACGAAGCATCGGTGGTTAAATGATGTAGCTGATGTGTTAGTCATCATATGCACTTTTACTATTGCCTTTCTCATCATCTACAACCGACATAGGTGAGATCACACAAACAATTAAAGATTAAAGTGTAATCTAATCTTCTCACCGCGAAGTAATTGGTTTCTAATGAATAATCTTTGAATTGTGTGTCATTCCCAGGTGGATTTTGTGCCGCAGAGTGTTCGTAATGGTAGGGCTTCTCTACAGTATGAGAAGTATTACAATGTACGCTACAGTTCTTCCGTTAGCAAACACTCACGTGTATTGTTCCCCAAAGATAAACGAAACCTTATCTTTTGGGCAGACTGCGTTGAGTGTTGGTAAAGAAGTAGTAAAACTCATTTTGGCCGGAGGGCTTCCAATCACTGGAAAGAAGACTATGTGTGGGGATTACATTTACAGTGGACACACCATTGTCTTCATGTTGACTTATCTGCTTATTAGAGAATGTATGCAACTCAATTAATATGTCAAGGCTGCTGCTTTATATATTAGCAAAATAAAGAGTGTTTGCGTTTTGTCTCGCAGACACTTCCAGAAGACACCTAGCATTGCACTGGGGATCGTGGATATCAGCATGGGTTGGAATGATTTGTCTCCTAATTTCACATGGCCACTATACCATAGATGTTATTATTGGATACTACGCTACTACAAGGCTGTTTTGGATGTACCACGTGTTCGCCAATAATCCTGAATTATTTGTAAGCTACGTTAGAAATCCGAAGAAATTGGATGACTTTATCAAATGTGGGAATGAACACTGAACTATCATTATGTAAATTTTAGACCAAGTCTTCCAGAAACTCTTTGAGCGAAGTTTGGTGGTTTGGAGTGTTCAGATACTTCGAGGGGAGTACTTGTGGTCCGATACCGAAGGAGTATGCATTGCCCAGAATTCGAAGAAAAGTTTTCCCCACGAGGAAAGTGTTTTTGGAGTAGTTGATGAATCTGCCAACGTCAAGTGTAATAGTGTAAAGATATGCGAGGATGTTTATGATGCATTTATTTGAGTGATATTATCGGTGGGTGAATAAGTTACAATTAATTTGAGGTTGTATACAATCAAAACTTAAGAATTAGTCTGAAATGAACTTTGTAAGAGTCCAAGCCAATAAAGGA
>JAQGAD010000588.1:0-33668 GCA_034696625.1 Isotomurus palustris | reverse complement strand
AATAGGGTCATTGACCTCGAAAATGGGGTCATGACCCCAGAAATAGGGTCATTAACACCGAAATTGGTGTAATTGAACCTAGAATTGGGGTCAATTATCCCCCCAACCGGTCGCTTCGCGACCGGGGGGCTGCCCGGTCAAAATTTCTGCAGTAGGGGGTTCCCTCATAAGGGGGATAGGGAACTTTTTGTATGACTTGTACGGCCTGCATGCTAATTGATGCAATGTCAATTACCTTATTTGGCTCAATAGATCCCAGAAAGATACCCGCAGTAACGGTATTTAAGACCTCAAAAGTATCGTTGTCAATTATCTGCATGACTATTCCGTCATCAGGATGAGTTATCAGTTGAATCATACAGTAAGTAAGTTTAGATTCTCCAGGAGTGTGAATTATCTCGCGGAAGAAAGGATACCAGTCAGTGGGCTTTAGTGGCTCTGGTAGAAGTCCCTCGACATCTTTGATCCTCACGTGATGAGGCAGACAGTACGCGTGTGGGTGAATCGTCAGCAGAAGTGGGTGGTGATGAAACAAGTGCCTGATGAAATGTTTATATTATAAATAATATTTACGACGTCTCCAGAACTAGGATTTCCGAAAAAGTATTATTATTACTTACTTCAACATTCGGACTGCCCACTTAGGAGGATTGGGAACCATACTGAACGTGGGAAGCTTCATTTCCGTCATCTCCGGAATCTTCTGAACCTCATCAGGTTTTACCGTTTGGTCCTGAGACTTTCTAGTCTCCTCTGGTTTTGAACTTTCTGCAGACTCTGCAGGGACTGGACTCTCTTCCTTATTTTCCACTGTGAAGTCAGCTTCCGTGTGTTGTGCGAAAAGAAACGCTATTTTTCGCACTTGGTATTCATACTTCAGAAACTTTTTGTTCGTTTTCATTCGATACTGGAACAGTCGTCTCACCAGCCATCCTCGGCAGTACCTTTGAATCGTGACGATAGCACTCATAACATGTGGATACTTCTCTCTAAGAATTTACACTGATATTAGAACAGTTTCTATATTATAAAGAAGACATTCAAATGTAAATAATCTTACAGTTTCTGAAGCAAGGGAGCCAAAGCCAAATCCAGTCGTGCCGATTTAGATCTCCTTGCGAAAGTCGAGCCCATCTGAAAAGCAAATTGTATTCGTTAATAGTTAATTAATCAACAACTGAAAGTAAGGTAAATCTAATTTACTCGGGGATTCAAAAATAACATCCTTAAAGTTAACAGCATCTTTGAGTTCATGACTCCTTTGTTCATTTCCTTAATAAATGAAACTAAATAGTTTTCAAAATCTAAATGAACTTCACGCAAGCTGGACTTGATAATATCAGGAGAATCAACGGGTGGACAGTAAAGTCGCCTCAAACTTATCAAATTCTTTATGGTTGACTTTCGACTCTTTCCGAACAAAAGAAACACGTTCCAAAAACACTGGGCAAGTTTGTCTGAAATAGATTTAGATGGAAATGTTGGTACTTAAGACTTCGTCAGTAAGCCAATGAATTGAATTGAAAGTAATATTTACCACATTGTTTAAGAAACAGCATAGGCTCATTCGTGAGGTATTTCTGGATTTCATCTCTACTTCCCACATGAATTGGAGTCTTCGAAATAAGTTTGATGGCGTAAGGAATAGCAACTCTAACTTGTACTCCATTTTTAGTGGGCGTAATTATCATGTTTCGTTTTGAATCCGAGTCGCCTGTTCCTTCTGTTGAGTCAAAACTGTCTGTGTTGACTGTAGTCTCCAAGTCGTTAGGCTCCGTAGCTTGAGTCTCTGCAGATTCCACAGGACTTTTCGTTTCCAAACCTCCGATGATGCTATTGGCTATTTCTTTCTTGTCTACAACTTTCTTCACCACGATACTCTCATCTCCACCATTCTCTTCAACGGGTGTTTCGTTTGATTCAGTTTTACTAGCAACAGCCATTTCTTCGCCCTCACCCTCGCCTTCATTCTCCAACTCAGGTTCATTCTTTTCTTCGACAACCCACAGACGAAAAGTGTGTCGTCTGTACCATAAATCAGTATTTGTAAAATAAATGCATTTTCATGAGCAAGTCAAAGTTGAAACGGACCCTGGAGGAAGATTCAGATGAGTCATCCAAGAAGACGTTGCAGTATTGTAGATTACAGGTGTTTCAATAAAACAATCCCTTTTCCAGTCCCATGGCTCCAGCACCAATGTTACTTGAAGATCGAACTCATTACTACCTCCACTTTCATCGTTTCCTACATCAAACACAACAGTGAAATAACTCACAGTAAAAAATTACAAAGTCCAGCAATTCAGTACCTTCTTCTTCGTCGTTGCCGTTTGGGAATTTTGCCACGCGATCAACGAATGAATCTGCAATTCTTTCTTGCAGAACATCCAACTTCAGGATTATCTCCTGTGAAGTCCACGAGTCACAAACTAGACACAATTAGAAACCATTAATAGCGGTCAGCAGTAAACGAGTGTGTATTTGAAGTACAAGTCACTAACACAAATAAAAGGCCGAATCGATTCCGTCAACTTGTAGCAGGTGATATGGAGTCAATTTCAGCATCCTAAACGAGTCAAACTTCACAGTAAGATGCATGCTTTGGGGTTGTGCGTGGAAATCCCTGTAGACTTTGGTCCCTGCAGATGAAAATCCTGAGTTTGTTGCAACTTCATTGTTTGAAGATCCAGGTTGAGAAATTCCTATACTTTTAGAACCTTCCAACTCGACATTATCAGAAATCCGATTTATAACTACAGTTGTTCCAAACTTAGTTCTTGTACCATAATATTTACAAAATTTCCTGCACAGAAAGACCCAAGGATAGAAACTCACACACAAAGCAGGCCATTTCCCTGCACAGTCAATTCTTTGCTTTGTTACCGTATTTCTGGGGCTAATGCGTCCGAGTCGAACCAAACTGTTCCACAGACTAACGGAGGAGGTATTGTTTCTGGAATGTCTTGTTCACCTACTATCGTCCCATCGGAAGGAAGAGCGGATCCTCCGGAAACTCCTTCTTCATTTTCCGTCTCTCCTTTCCATTCTCCAGATTCCAAGACATCCTTACGCCCACCTTCTGCATCACTTTCCGCGGCCGACGAGTCTTTAGACAGAATTGACATTCTTTTCTTAGGGTCACCTTTAGGCTTTGGTGTTTTTGATCTCTTTGGCTTAGTTCCAGTACGACTTTCTTCTTTTGTTGCTCCTTTCTCATCGTCAAAATACTTCGATATCATTATCGATGGACTGTCAATAGCTTCTTTTCCAGATTCACTTGGTGCAGTACCGCCTCCACAGATTGTGTCCACTGCCGTCCCAGGTGGCGGCGGTGGGGGAGGAGATATCGGAGCTTGGACCTCTGAAATAGTGTTTGAGTTAGTTTAGTTTCTTCGACCTTTTTAAAACAGACATACCAGCGATGTTGTCATCATCTTCATGTTCTCCCAAACTTTCGAAAAACCTAAATCCTATCATGGACCCAAGTTTATCCCAATCTTTCTTCAGTACAAAAGGAGTTTTCATTTTTATGCAGCGTATGTCACTGGTCCCTGAATCTTTCTCCACTAAACAAGTCAAGTTCAAGTAAAATATCCCGTAACCCGGTAATGTGATGAATTACACGACACAACGCAAACTTACTTGGAATGAGACCTTTTTTCATTGCCCAAGATTTCCATCTGTACTGTTTCCATCTTGGCGTTGGTGGTCTGTTGGATTCCTTGTAAAGCTCCACATCCCTCAATTCAACTAGTTGCAGCGGATGGTACAGAAACGACGGAACGATTACCCCATCCTCTTCAGGAACCGGGTAGACCCGTAAAACTGCAGCTAAGGTTGTTGGAACATTTTTCCCTAAGGAAGCTTCTAATGCCGCAATCGCTGAAAAGTCACTGTATCCCAAGTACTTCCTTACAGCCTTTAGTATTTTGCTCATAAAAGGTATTTTCACTTTCTTCGGAGACTCCACCTTTGGAGGACTCTTCCACGAAGTCACAGGCATCACGGATTTCTTCGGTGCTCCGCTCTCTTCCTCTTCGTTAGCTGACGCTTCTTCCTCAGCCGTTTCCTCAGCAGAAGCAACTTTGAAATACAATTTTACATGAATCATCGAATGGACCGTATGGTAGACTTTGTTTGGGGTTATCTTACTGTAGCCAGCTTCATTTGCGGGCTTCTTTGTGCTTTTCTTTTTCGACTTTTTCTTGCTGATTCCAGAGACAACGGATTCCGAAAAAACAAAATTGGACTGAGCCCCATCTTCTTTGGCAGCCTCACCTTTTTTCTTCTTTCCGTCCTTCTCCTTTTTTCCTTTCTTGATCTTCTGAGCTATGCTAGCTTTACTCTCTTCTTCTTTGGAAGTCGACTCTTGAATGGGAACGGCTTCGTTTTCGGCGCCACCATCATTAGAAGGGGCTGCTGTTACAGTATCCCCACCTCCTCCTTTCTTGCCTTTTAACTTTTTAGATGACTTGTCCTTTTTTGACTTCTATGAAACACGGGAATCTTACATCATGTAAATTCGCACACATGTTGCCTCTAGTAAAAACTAAACTAAATTATCCTACAAACTTTGTCTTTTTCCGGTTTCTTTTTATCGGGTTTAGAAGCATCTTCTGTTTCATTAGCTTCCGTTCCCGGGTTCTTTTCTTCATCATCGGTACCCCTAGCACTGTTGCGATTGCTAAGTTTCTTTCTCGATTTACCAATTTTTAACTTCATCACTGCAACTTTGGACATTGAGGTCTTCGCTGGCTTTAAAACCGGGTCAGGCTCTCCATCAGAATTCTCCCAGTATTCCATTTGATCTTCTTTTTCTCCAGTATTATGTGGCCTATAAGTTAAAAGACGTTGCAAGTAGATGTTGTGCATTAAACATGTGTATGAGTATGCGTCGGTGTGGTGGACAAACCAGCTGTATTTCTCGTTGTCTTCAGTTTCCTCTGACTTTTTAGGTTTTTCCCCCAGAAGCTGCTTTTTAGGAGCTGAAGGTGGTAATTTGTATTTTGGTAAAATTTCCAGAAGCTCATTCCAAAGTCCTTCACTAGTCATCGTCTCTCTATCATCATCCATTCCAAGAGTTGCATTTGAAATGAATCATTTAATCTAAAATTAGCGAAATCACTCACTGCAGTTCCGTCCATTCGTGAACCCAACCTGTCAGTGCTGTAACTGCACTGAATGTTTGAATCTCTTCAGACTCGTTTTCTTGGAATGTGAGGCAGGCTATCTTGAGCAAAGCTGCAATTCATAAAACAACGTTAGATCTTTTAAGTAATTCCAGTTTCATTTGCATTAGAAACCTTTTGTTAAAATCATCGGCCAAAGCTCATTTTTGTCTGTGAGAGGTACTCCCATCATTCCATTCTTTAGCAGGGGAATTTTGTCATCAACAGTTATTCGCCTCCAGCTTCCCTGCAAAATTCATCAATATCATCAAATAATGAGATCATGTTGAATTGAAAAACCATATTTTCCTACAGCAAACGAACCATGTAATACAGCCGAACGTAGTATTTTCCAGCAGTATTAATTTGAGGTCTTTCGCCTTTCACTCCTGCTTTGCAGCAGCTGTAAATGTTATCCCAAGGTTTCCAAGATATTCCGTCTTTCCAAGAATTGGTTACAAAAGCAATGTCCTCTCCTTCTATTTGAAAGTCATTGTTCATTCCGTAGTCATAAAGCTCAGCAATTTCACTCAGAATGTATCGGGTGAGCTCTGAAGCCTCGCATAAGTGAGCATTTTGAGATACTAAGTCCATCGTGTTTCTGGACCAGTCTACAAGTATAGCGGGCTCTAAGAATAAGTCGGTTGGACGAATCCAGTGCTCTGGTTTCAACGACGCAGGCTCTATTCCAGTGCCAGTAGGGTCTTCAAATAACTCCATAGACTCCTAAGAGTACATAAAAAAAGACTGACGAATGAACGTGCCTATAGTTTGAGATGGTTTGAGATTAACGAGTAAAAAACCGTCACTGACATTCTGCTCCCAGGTTTCTCTATTTATTAGTGCGTCTGACCATTCAGGCCATGGTGGTTTAGCCCATGAGGGAATTATAACCTTCACTGGCGACTTCATGTCTTTCGTTGATGGAGGAGTATCTTCGATCAAATTGTTGAAAAGTACTGACATTTCTGAGACAGAGATGATAGAATGGGACCCTGCTGAGGTAACGGTATTCGCTGAATTTGGTGATGCCTTTTTCTGTTGTGGTTCCCCAGGTTGTTCAGCATTCTCACTTGGAACTATTTTAGGGGCTGGGACAGATTTGACAGCAACTGCCATTTTCTTCCGCGACTTGTCTTTCGTACTCATTCTTTTAATTCGTATGCTATAGTATGCTTGAATGAAAAACAAAAGTCCAAAACAAGGTTACGTTTCCCAGTGTTGAAGTTGATTTTATATCTTGAATCTAACGACAATTAATTAAAAAATGAACTATGCATACTATTATTATGTCTTCACTGCATGGAGTTCACTGCATGGCTCGTTTCTTTCAATTTAGTATTTTTCTTTGACGGCATGGATACAATAGCACACTGATGTGGAAGTTGTCCAGCTCCATTTATTGATCAAAGGATTGTAGCACAGTCCATGAACAAGTTTTGTTCTGAAACCATCTGCAAATTCAATTCGAGTGTCATTAAAATCTATCGTTATTATAAAGCAGTATTATAAAAATATTACAGAGTTACTTTGCGATAACATGGTCTGCATTTCTACAGGCGTTATAAACTTGCTCCAATTATGCGTTCCTACGGGTAAACGCCCCAAGATGTATTCCCACGCTACAATCACTCCAGCCCAACTTTCTAAAGTTCGATTTTCAGTTGTTATAAATATGGAGCCTCCATTCTATGAAAAAAGCTTTCAGTCTTATTTCGTTATTTCATAATTCACAATCAGTCAGAATCATCGCCTCGTACCTTCGTCAGACTAGCAGCAGCAGCAATGACAAGCTGAGGATTATCTACATGCTCCATCACTTCAGACATAATTATTCCATCGAACTTCTTTCCTTCATTTCTAGCTGCAAAATCTTCTAGCGTAGTGCATTCATACGATACTTTGGACTTCAAAGATTCTGGCAGATGAGCATTTGCAGCTGTAATATTGTCTTGTCCAGGATCCAATCCTACTACCGTCGCTCCCAAGCGACCTAACGGCTCGGATAATATTCCACCACCACAGCCAACATCAATCAAACTGAACTTCGCTAACGGTGTCGGAGTGTCTGTCAAATCGTGATCTTCAGCCCGTTGCTGCGCCTTAAGTAGTCCATCTCGTATCAAAGGAACTCTACGTTTCAACACAGAAGAATGTGAAATCGGTTATAAGGACACACTTATTATTATTAAATACTAACACTAACAAACAAACCTCAAACTATTCATTGACCGCAACTCTTTCAAAGGTCCAACTGAACTCCACCAAGTTCCTGACAGTTTCTCAAACTTTTCAACTTCTCCTGGCCGTACCGTAGAATCCAACGGATTTTTTTGAATCGTCTCCGTTGACTTTTTAGAGTTTTCAGAATGTGACGCTGTCGGACTGGACACAAATCCCCTTTGGAAATAAACCTCATAAGTCCTAGCCAGCGTTACATAGCGAAAGCTATGCCTCAATCTGTGCCTAAAATTATTTAAACATCTATAAATAGATATTTTACAACTATTAGCTAAGAGTTTAGACATTTAAAAAAATACATTTTCTATCAAAGCTGTCGCCGGCACAATCGACAATTTGATCCCTTAAAGCAAAAGTAAACGGTGTCCGAAATCCCTTTACGGATTACTCAAGCAGTGACAGGTCCCCAGTCCCCGTCGACTTTTTGACAGGATAATCCTGGACGACAAAAGACTAGTTGGTCATTGTACGTTGAATCTACAATCCACAAAGCTCGTCTTAAGTTTCAAAACAAAAGGGACTTATTGTTGACAACTGTCTCGTATTGACAAAGCTGTCTGTTTTCCTTTGCCGGTGTTGATTTGCTTTGTACACGTGCACTTTTCCCCGGCGAGACTACCCGGAAAGCAGACAAAAATAAGCCGATCGGTAGCCAAAATGTCGGCTTTAGTAAGCCTTAGGTTTAATGCCTTCTACTTATTTGCCGAAATCGGACACACACGGCAATTCCTGGCGGGCATCTTCTCACAAACCAAACAGCAGTTGCGCAAAACACAGCAACAACCGAGCCAAATCTCACAGTAAAAGTAATACACACACAGTTCCAGACGAGACAAATAAAATGATTTTTTTGTTTTGACAGTATTATTTACTGATTGATTTCTAATTTTTGACAAGGTTTGATATTTGAAAAGTCTATATCTAACATTTTTCGGGGACGTCGTCAATTCGGTTGTAGCTTCAGCGACCGAAGCGTTCGACGGGAATAATGTGGAGAGGAAGCGAAGGAGGGGGGAATCCGTGGGGTCCACCACAACAAACACAGCCACCCCCACCGTCACAAGCAATTCACTCTCAACAGCATCCAGGCAGCCAACAATGGTCTTTCAATCCCAACCATTACGCCAACGTCCCTCACAATCAAGGTAAGTGTGAAACGGGATTACAATTAGGAAGAAACTAAAAAAGTGAAGTAATTAAGGTATTTATTTTGGTTTTAGTGGATTGGGCTGCTTTGGCACAGCAATGGATAATGTTGAAAGGAGGAGGAGGAAGCAGTAGCGGTGTGGAACACGGTGGAAGTGGAAATATTCCTAATATTCCAGGAATGGGAGGGATGGTAGGTCACCCTCCCCCCAACATCGGCCCTCCAGGAATTCCTCAGATGCATCAGCAGCCCCCACTTGGGTTTGTTGTCAATCATCATGTAATGCACCCTCACAATGGAAACAATGGAAATGTCTTGGGAAGTGGAGGACTGACCTTCAACACCCATCAGCATCAAGCAATGATGGACTCGAGAATAATGGCACCTGGAATTGCTGGAGTAAACAAACCGGGCAGTTGTGATATTTTAGAAGAAGCTCCTATGGATTTGGAACCGTTAGACACACAAGAGAGTATTTTTAGTAAGTTGGTGGAATGATTTCGTACTTGAGAAAGTTCGTTAATTTGTGTTTCAATTTCAGAGCCTGAAGGAGTCAATCCGTGGAATTCTGTGAGGAATGCCCCTGCCGCTTCAGGGGGCTCACAGCACCAAACTAACTGGTATGCTCCAGAGTCTAACAATCCATGGAATACTATGCAACATAAGCAGCCACCGCCTGGAATTCCTCCGGTTGTTCCGCCTCCACCGAACATAAGCAATCCTGGCTATTCGACCGCTCCGGCACCTATAAAGGCTGCTTCTCATCCTCCTGGAATACCTCATCGACAAGGAATACTTAAAGACAAGAAGAAACCTCCGGGTATGTATCAAAACCACCATCCGAATTCTTCAACATTTCAAGAAGCTGCAATTACAGGAGACTCGTCTTCTTACCCAGGAAGTGGAGGGTATTGGTCTACAAGCGACAATAGTGGCGACGGAGCAGGATTCTCTAATTATTATTCTGCGGGACAGGTACAATCACAAGTTGCTCCAACACAAGTATCAGGGTATTCGTCGGATGAAAATTCCATGACAGATTTCGGTATGTGTTTGTAAATCCATTCTGATTGTTGTGTTGTAATTGATTTTAAGTAATGTAACCTATAACTAATTTGTAATAGACTCAGCAAAGCGTAAAACATTGCCTTTGTGGATTCGCGAGGGTCTAGAGAAAATGGAAAGAGAGAAGCAGAAAAAAGAAGAAAAGGCAAAACAAGACGCGGAACGTGAAGAGTTAAGAAAACGTCGTTTGGCGGAACAGCAGGAACAAGCAGCTGCAGAAGGAAAGACTGTAGTGGAGTCAAAATGGACTGCACAAACTGAATCTCGGGAACCAAGTGATGAAGAAGGTGAACCAGAGCCAGCAATTCGGGTTGCCTTATCTCCTGCCCGTAAAGGTCCTGTCACCCTCAAAGAGACTTTAGAAGATATAATGTCAAGGGCGCCCGACCATTTGCACGAAGAATTACAAGCAAGTTCTGCCTTGTCGGCTAAGGCTTTTAGTTTAAACGTTACAACCTACTACTTGAAATTGTGGATTTTAATTTGAGTTGCTTGTTTAATTGGTAATTACAGAGGTTCACGCTTCGGTACGCGACCACAAAATTACTTCTTCATGTGACAAATGATGAAATCAGAAAGGCAGCTATTGAAATGGTACAACGCGTAGAGGCAATTAAGCGTAAGAAAGGTAGTTATGCTCACAATAATTTGTTTATGCCATTTCATGGATTTATTCCATTGAAGGAGTGTACGATTAAGACATAGTTAAGTATGAAGCTTATTAGGAGTTATGAGGTCCGAGCTGCGATATTGTTGCTGTGATATTATTCATATTGGTTGAGACAAGAAATAAGACGCATTTTATTCAGCAATGAAGATATTTTATGTGTCATTTTGTTCATGATGAAGTGACTTCTACTTCCACCACGCACATCAAGAAGCTGGGTGCCCTAGCATCTATCACTGGTGGGGCTCTCGGTAAGATGCTCTACGATTTGATTGTATCTCTTACACCCATCCTACCTTCCTCTGTTGCAGTTATCCTATCCCAACTCCTGAATCTTTCATTTCAACCGAAAAATGTTCACCTGCACTCTTCCGCCTTTCGTTATCCTAAAAATTTAAATTGGAGTCCCATCTAATTCAACAAGTTAAATACAGGTCTGGGGGAGTACGGGTCGGATTCGGAGCAGTCGGAGAATGAAGGAGAGAAATCTGATGATGAAGGGGACAACTCAGACTCGGACAGTGTAGACGTAGATGATCTCTTAGCAGAACTTAATGTGAGATATTTCGGATAAATTGAATTCCAGCATTTAATGGATTAAAAGATTTATTGTGTGTTTGTTATTTAGACCACAATTGAAAGAAAGCAACGTGCTTGGGAACTGCAGCTGCTAGAAGAGCGAAAACTGAGAGAGAGATCGGCGAGATCGCGTTCCAGATCTGCTGGTCCAGGAGGCTCATCTACGAAAGATGTTGAAAAGGATGAAGAGCTTTCTCGAGATAATTCTCACGGTAGAGAAAAAAGAGAGGTAGAAAAGACTGTTGTTTCTTCCGAATCCGAAGGTAACATTCTTTACTTACTTAAATACTCGAGACATGTACGAGTTCCCTTCTTCGCCATTTCGTGGCAGGCCGATTGAGAGTTATTGGACTACATGTCAACGTCGCTGTGACAAGAGACGATTTCTTTTCAGTATGTATGTTTCTTAATTTATGCCTTGATCATTACAGATAAGGAGAAGACCAACGGCAGGAATAACGATTTGGAACCTTACGCGGTTACATCTCATGTAGAATCTAAAACCAATAAGCCCGAAATTATCAAAGATAAGGAAGAAACAAGTGAGAGTAGTTCTAAGCGCAGGAATAGGTCAAGATCAAAATCTAGAGATAGGTCACGGAGAGAAAAAGACAGGAAACGAAGGTCCAAATCCCGATCATCATCTAGAAACAGGAAAAGTAGGAAATCTCGTTCGTCGTCTAGAAATAGACACAGGAGATCTCATTCTAAGTCGAAACGGTCGAATTCTAGACGAAGATCCAGTTCACATTCGAAATCTAAGAAAAAAAGATCTCGTTCATCTTCTCGACACCGTAGACGGCGGTCAAGGTCCAGATCATCTTCACGTAATCGCAATAAAAAGAATTCTAGGTCTAGATCTAGGTCACGCGATCGACATAGGAAAAAGGGAGACCGCGGCTCATCAAAGAGCAAAAGACGCCACAAATCTCGGTCTCGCTCCAGATCACGATCAAATGAGAAAGAAGCGGACAGTCGTTCTGTTGAAGTTAAACACTCCAGCAAAGAGACAGTTAAGGGCAAACGTGAACGTGTCAAGAAGAGAGATTCGCGATCTCGAAGTTCTTCTTCTGATTCTTCACGAAAAAGAACCAAAAGCAAGAAGAAGCATAAGAAGAGATCCAAATCTTCTTCATCCGACGACGACACGTCGGTATCTGGTTCTGCAAAATCTAAGAAACACAGGGAGTCGACATCCAGTAGTGCCAAAGTGTCAAAAGATAAGCAGTGATTTTATAATCATCAAATTCCATTCTAGGTGTCTCGAATTTTTGAAAATAATATTGTGTTTTTAAATTCTTGTTTAATTTAATTTTACTTATTACAATTAGGAAGTTAATCAGGTTCAGGTAGGTATTTTGACTTGGTTTGAATATTTAAGATTCAAGCAATTATTACACTAAAATAATATTATCATATCACGTTACTCACACATCTTCCTATGTATGCATTAATTATGTATTGCTTAATAAAGAACCATTCGTGCTCCCTTCGTCGAAAATTCAAGTCTTATTTTTAGTCATATAATTAGCAGAGCATTTTATGCGTTAAAATTGGCAAAGGAAATGAACACGCAGGAATCGACACAATTTATACCTAAGCGTGACTTCGATGCGTGCTTATTAAGTAAAATTGTGTAATCTCAACTGATCATCCTAAAAGTTTAAATTGGTTGTGATCAACCTTGCAGACTTCTTAATTGTATAAAAGATATTTATGGAAAGTTTAGTAAATCATTCCATTTGACAGTTCCGACGTACTTAAATAATGCGATAATCGTGTAGAAACAGCGATTAAAATGTACAAGTGACCTAACTGTCGATGTTACTGTTACCTCCTGTCTGTGTATCGTGAATGAATGAATGAACTTCACTTGTAAACGGCCAAGTCTCAAGTGTATGCATTTTTTAAATGTTAAACTGTGTAGTTTAGTTTACACGGATGAGTGATCAAAGTAGAGAATTGGGTTGGTAGACCTTCTTTGTGTAGAGGTGCATTTCATGGGTCTACATTTCAATTTCATCCTTCATGAATTTCATCCACAAAATATCACAGTCAAGCTGTTCAGCCGATTCTCATCAAGTAGAAACTATTAAGATACACACGATAGAATTCAAACACGAGTAAATTATTGTTCCTACAATTAATTTCTTATCATTTGGTACAATTACAATTTACAATCTGCAATTTGTTTTATTGGAAATCGTAAGTCTGTACGTCTGTGTGGGACAATAATGGTAATGGTTAAGATTAGTTTCATATAATACCTTATGTACAATTTATTTTTATCGAGGGTTATGAAATTCACTTTTTGATTTTTTGGAAGTAAATTAAACTCAACTCAAACTGAAAGATTTAGATGCGGAAGCAATTGTTGTGTGTGAGGTATAAAGGTATAATAAAAATGATACGCTCGGCTATCTCACTTTAATAATTGTACTTAAGGTAGTGAAATACAAACGTGTTCACACTTTAATACTTTAATCGCATTTCTCTTCTAAACTGACGCTAAACGGTCATCCAACTAATTCTAACAATCTCACATATTACATTAGTGTAACTTTGTAAGGAACTCGTAGTCCAATCTATTTAGGGATCCCTTGCCCTTATCTCTCGCACACATACACTTTATTATGACACACCACACATATCATATCTCACAGTACGAAAAGGAAATCTCGAATCTCGAGTAATTAAATCCACATAACAAATTCACAAGCAAATTATTATCAAATTTTAGGGGTGGGTGTTTCAACCTGATGAGGTGCATTTTTACTCTGAATTAAGAATCATATAAAAGGTGGAAGATTTCCTTCAACAAATCATTCCACTTCCATTTGTTCTTTCGTCTCCTCCAACCTTCCTTCCTTCCTTCATTTTGTACTTCAAATCGTAACTTCGGTTACTTCCTCATCTCTCAAGATGCTCAGATTGGTGAGTACAAGTCCAGTGTGAACAACGTCAAATTATTGATAAGTTCTCGGATCTTAAGTGCAAGTTTCTAAGTTTCTTTCTGTGATTTCTGTAGATCGCCCTTCTCTCTGTGGTCGTGATTGTCGCGATGGTCGGCTACGCCGAGGCTGGTGGTCACGGAGGTCATCACGGTGGAAGTGGAGCCGGCGGAGGAGGTCACGGAGGACACGGTGGATGGGGAGGTTGGGGAAAGAAGTACCACGGATGGGCTAATGTCAACGCTTGGTCCAACCCTGGGGCTTACAACTTCGGACTCCAGGAGAACGGAAATGGATACAACAAATATGTCTGGTGAGATTTCAAAAGCTACTCTCCAACCTTCAAAGAATTCTTGACAGGTGTACTCATTTCATTCTGGTTGCTTTTTTATCAGGCAAGGAGCTGAATTCAAGGGACACCACGGAGGTCAACACGGATGGTCCGGTTAAGCTACCAACTCTTTTGAGTCTCCTAATTCAGAGATAAGAAGCTTATCCACAACGCATCAAATCTAGTCTTGTTTTCATACAAAAATTTATTTCTTCGCAATTTGTTTAACTCTTTATAAATGTTATAGTTTTTACACGCAATAATAAAGTGTTTTGCCGACTTTAGTTCTATAATCAAATGAGTACGAATTCAATCATTTTTGAAATCTCTAATTATTCTCGCATATAATTTTAACCTCCTAATAATATACCAATTAGCAATCTTCTCATCAATTTTGGCTTCATTTCATAATCTAGATCGAATCAGAATTTCTATAATTTCGTAAGCGATTTGGCTTTGCGTTTTCATGGGTCTTACGCTAATTTCATAGTTAGCATATAATTTGTCAAGATCAGTATGGTATCTAATACAGTTATTCAATTTTTGAACTCTCAATTTTTAAATTTTGGCATTTTAGAGTTGTCTATTATGGTGAGACGGGCTTTTAGAGTAAATCTTTTTAAAAAACTTCTTTGATTGCATAAAATCCACTTAATTTTAGGTAATTGACAAAAACCCAGAAACTTTCTCATGCCTAAACAGGAAGTTAAATGTGTACACATGTAAGCAACAACAATGAGATTATTTTCGAGACATCACATAAAACCAACAACAAAGTAAAAAAAAGTGAGGTTTTCGGTATAAAAAATAAAAACGAATTCAATAAGAATCGAGCGCATTATGCTATAATACAAATCAACAAATTCTCTCTCTCTCTGTTCCTATCTCGCTGAATGTTAACTCATCCGTGCGTAACAAGATTTACAAGATCATCTCTGCATTTCATTAGATCTCTGCTTACTTACGGGCAGGTTTGAGCCAATATGCTCTTCCTGTGGTCTCATCGATGACCTGACCACTCTGAGGGTCCAACACGAGCGATGGCTGCAGCTGACCTGTTTCACCTCGAGGACGGGTAACTTGAGATTGGGATTGTCGACGATACTCCCGTTCTCGACGCTGCGACCTTTCGCTCGACTGCGCTTGTTGACTGTCTTGTACTTTGTTTAATGGAGCAACTCGCTTCAATTCCTCATCAGCTGCTTGTCCACCTTCGTTGCCTTCCTGAAGTCGCTGCATTTTCTCGCTGTTTTCTCTCTTGGCAATCATCGATTGTTTCTTATTATCACTTGATTGAGCCTCGTAACTTGGCACAGGCTCACTGTAATGCCCCTGCAAGAGAAAAAATTAACGAAATGAAAGAGAAAGCTTAACACGATGCAATGACTCAGTGCACATGCACACACAAATTGTACCAAAAAATATAAAACATTAACTTACATCACCGTGACCGCCATCACCGTGACTGCTACCGGCGTGCTGTGTGAGAGAATAGAATGTATTTAAGTTTAGAGTTCATGAGTTATGTAAATCAAAATGATGGTCAATGGATCAACCCTTAAATCAGTTCAGACAAGGTTCATGATGAAGGCTTACATTGTAGTCCCAGTAGTGCTCTCCGTATCCTCCGTATTTGTCTCCCCACTTGACCTGGAATTAATGAATGGACGCATTGTTAGTTATTGTTAGTCTAGTTCACTGAAGAAGAGGATCATTCCACTTATCAAGAATCAATTCTGAGGGAACTGACTTACTTTGGTCTTAAAGTTCCATGCTGGACCGTATTTCTCATATCGCTCTTGAAAGTGGTAATCATTTCCTCTCCGGTATCCATATTCATATTCATCATACGCAGGATTGTGAGCGTATCTGAAAGCAAGCAACAAAGGAATGTGAGTGAATTACCTTGCCTTGTTTTACATGACCGTCTACTCGTTCATATCGCTCTTCCCAGCCCTTCGGAGTCTCTTCCACGTGACCTGCCTCATATTTATGTGGACCGTGTTTTACCAAATATGCGTCCATCAGTCTTCACAAGTCAATCACATTAACAACCCACATTTAGCAACAATGAGTCTCAGCTTTAATCTGGTTTATAAATAGTAGGGGAAAGTGAGATGAGATGAAGATCGCTTACTGGAAGTATTTTCCATCTCCGTGTAATCCATGACCACCATGGCCTAATCCATGACCATGATCGTGTGTGAATCCATGTCCATGTCCGTGCCCATACCCGGTCTCAGCTTGTTGATGATCTTTACCGTTCGTTACGACTCCTGTAATGATAATTAAGTCAGTTTTAATCAACTCGCAACATTGGTAGATTTTCAAAAACTTCGATTGGTATAGTTCCGAGTTTTTTTTACCTCCCGGAGCTCCAACTTGTTTAGGTACACGCTTATTTCCTGGAGCAACTGAAGTCGCTACAGTAGGACTGGCAATTGTTGAAGGAAGGGCAGAAGTTTCAATTCCACCCACCAAAACGAAATTGGCTGTGTAAGCAGATAAGGTGACTAGAGTTAGAGGAATTGTGTAGAATCCCGACCTCCACTTGACCATCTTGACTTAATTTCTGATATCACTGCTCCGAAATGATGAATGATGATTCTTGGGGAATGGGGAAGATGAAAGTGGATGACACTGGGATAATTTATAATCCTTTTATACCCGAGTTCTGGTTCATTGGGCAGGATAAGAAACTTTTGCATCTCAAACAGAGTAAATAGCCTAATCAACTCTCTACCTCAATCTTCCTGAGTGAGACAGATGAAAGATGAAACCCCTCATGAATCTCATCTGCATCAATCGATTCATTTCAGCACACCTTAGTCAGTCAGTGTCAAGTTCTGATAGTGGTGGGGTGGTTAATTCACTTGTGTCCCAAACTAAACTGCAGAACCAACAGACCGGATCATCCTGTGCTCAGCACAATAAAAATGTAAATATGCACACCAGTCCCATGGGAAATTGGTGTTTCTTTAAGAAAGCGATCTCTAAAGTCAAATTATTTTTTGCACACACCATTTCATAAGTTAACTTGCGCTTTCATCTCTTCATTTATTTCTTTTTCATTAAAAACCTATTACACAAAGTCATTTTCCACGTACTTAGCAGAAGAAGTAAGTCTACACAGAAAATCAACTCATAAAAAATTTCAACGTAACAAAGTTTCGTAAAATAAAACGGGATGATGACAATTTTAGCCTCATCTTCATGATAATTAATTTCAAGCGAGATAATTAATTTTATGATGTCACAATTCACAATAAATGATATACACAGATAATACTAATATTATAGAGCTCTTATGGATTCAATAACTACCCAGTCACTTCAAGGTGCAGGAATACTCATGAACAATCATAAACAAAAAAGGGAATCTGAATATTTTACAGGGTGTGTAGCAAGAGTTATTAACCAATCCGACTGCGGAAGAAAATTGTTATCTTTTGACCTAGGCTTAACTTAATTAACACCGTAAACTGCATAGTTTGTCAGTTCGTATTTCGTTTTCAGAAGTAGAGGTTAAAGATAAACTTCACCGAAAGATCACCCGAACGGGAAGAAATGAAACTTCAATTTTCATGTCAGTATTTCGGAAAACAAAAGCTGTGATTTGACAGTTTATCAGTTACTTCCACGAGTTCCACGTATTTGTTTTGGATTTTTAGAGAGGAAATTTGGATTTCTTCATTGACTCTAAGGCTTTCTCTCTCAGCCTACGTTCCAATTCTTCAGGGGAAGGACTTGCAGGCTCAACTAAGTGTAAAAAAGATTTGGCTATTGATGGGTTGATTTCAGGGACTTCGGCTTCTGCTTCACTTTCATTTTCTTCGTCGCCCTCGTCTTCAGAAGAAGAAGCTTCTTTTTGCTTTGTCTTCTTTTCCTTCTTGTGCTTTCTGTGCTTCTTATGTTTTTTATCTTTCTTCTTCTTTTTGTCTTTGTGCTTTTTAGAGTTGGATTCTTCTTCTGAAGCTGAAGAAGCGGATGTTTTCTTTTTGCTCGGGACACTGGACTTATCTTTCTCTACTTCGGTTTCCGGAGATGACGAAGAACTTTCTTCTTCACTACTAGACGCTGCTTTGCTGACAGGCTTCTTAGAAACTTTAGCTGAAACCTCAGGTGATACTGATCGCTTAGAATTCTACAAAAAGTTTACAAACATCTTATAACATATTCAAAAAATTCGGAAAATATCAGTCATTAATGAAACAGATCTAATAGAATCAAACCTACCTTATTTGAAACCTCGGCACGTCGGTCAGGAGAAACGGAGGTTTCTTTACGGGGTTTTCTGGGGTTGGGTTCTGTTTCCACAGGTCGGCTTTCTTTTATATTGATGGGAGATCTGCTACGACTTCGCCGTGGTTCATGCTTTCGGTTCCCATCTGCTGCGGAATCTCTGCGAGGTGGAAGCTGGTCTTTTTCTCGCTCCCTCATAGGTGGTGACCGACGTCGACGGGGAGACGGTGGCATTCGAGTAATGGGTCTGTGAGGAGAACGGGACCTGGATCGTGGTTTCCTTATTGGTGAGCGAGATCTTCTACCACCGCGAGGAGGAGGGCTTCTTGACCGCCTAGCTGGTCTATCACGAAAGTCTCTTCTATTGCGGTCGTATCCGCCACCTCCAGGACCTCCACCACCCCGCCTTTCATTTCTATCTCTAGTATCTCTATTCCTTATTTCTTCTAATAAATCTCTACCCTGTTTTCTGTCTGGTTTTCTCTCTCGACTATTGCTCCGAGAAGACCGAGATCGCCTCTGGAAACATAAAAATTTGAATACGTTAAGCAATGTTATTGTCATAAACACTGAAAACTTAAATTGCATTCTTACTCGGTGATTAGCTTCAGGTGAGGCAGAACTTGACCGACGACTTCGATAGTTCCTTTTCTGTTGTACCGAAGAATCATCTCGATTCTTCCCACCAGCTTCATCTGACTCACTGCGTACAAATTAATCGATTGTTATTACTGTGCGAACTAATAACCTTCAATATCAGTAACTTATACTCTAACGCAGTTCAATCAGAAGGTTAAGTGGCTACATTAACTTTCCTGCAGTGTAACTCATTTCCAAAAGGAAATAAAATCACATCTACAGGAATTCAGGCCGATAACAGATTCATCATAGTAACTAATGATGAGACGATCTGTGATACTCGGGTTGGCTTTATTGGCTTACCTCTGTTTCGATCTACTTTTGGATGATTGGTCCTTATCTCTAGATCGAGATCGTCCACCTCTGTCATCTCGTCGACTTGACGGAGGAGGAGATTCTCTTTCCTGCTTTAGTCTGTCATTAAATCTGCTCACCGTTCTTTTAAGCGTCTCGTTGATACGTTCTTGTTCCTCCTATCCGCGATTTCAAACCAACAAATTACTGAAATTAGCATACAACTTCAATATTACTTGATCTTAAAAGCATTCTTATATACAATGCATCAATGGATTTAACATAAAAGCCGTTTTGATGCAAGAATATAGAAAAATGGGTTAACTCGTTAACTCACGTTTCTTTTCCTGATTTCTTCCTTTTTAGCTTCAATCATAGACGTTGGAATCCCCACTGAGTTCTCCTGAGCGGACAACAGCATATCCCACAGCTCACCCGTAAATATGCGTGCGTTTTTTCCATTCAGGAACCCCGTGAGATTAATCTGAATCTTCCTCGCGTCTGGATTCTTTATTAAAATAATCATTTTTTAATTAACTAAACGAAATCCAATGTCCACACTCCACACATACTTAATGCTATCATTCGCTTACTTTTTCACCCTCGAGTTGGTTAATAACGAACTCCACAACCACATCATCTTCCATCCCTAACATTTCCGATATTCTTTTCGAAATCCAAGGTTTGATGGAGTCCAACTTGATTTTACTCATTTCCACCTGACAAACAAAATCCCCACAAATCCTTAACATTTTCCTACACATTCAAAAAAAATAACAAACAAAGCATTTCAAAATAAATTAAATATTAAATGCTTTAACTACCTTTTTCACAAGATTATCAGCAAACTTCATTTGCTTCAAAAGCTTCTTCTCTTTATCACTGAACCTGTTGTCCTGTTCCGACGACGTCCCCTATTCAAACGAAAACACATTCTAACACGAAACCAATTAATTTAAACGCATTTAAAAAATTATTTTAATTTACCCGAAAAAAACCGGCGTCCGTCATTTTCTTTCTGAACCTGCGAAGTGTGCAGACTAGCAAAAGCCTCCACCTTCGGCAAACACACTAAACTAGCACCTTAGCCCCAAACCAATTAACTGTCTACCCCTAATGGTCTAATCCAATTAAAAAAATGTCAACAATTAACACACTTTAACTGTTTCAAACGGTCTTTTTCAATAAATCTTCGCTGCAGCGGCAATCAGCAAGTCAGCATGTCCTGGTCGAAGCGAGGAGGCCAGCGAGCATTGCTGGCTGGTGGCTGGAGGAAACACTTGAAAAGAGAAGAGAGGCGTAGTCCTCATCCATACACAAGCCTTCTATAACCCTGTTGTGGTTATCCAGAGAGTTCTCCAAATCTACGGCCCTTCCGTGTGCAGTTGGGTCATCATTCAGCAAGAGCGTGTAGTCCACTTTACCGAATAAGAGAGGCGGTGAGGCCACGCCTTCTGGGTCAGACGGGGAAGGGTGTAGACGGCAGAAGACGGAGTGAATTGCGGCGGCATTCCATTTGATTCTAGTTCCTCACTCACCGACATGACATGCTGACCACCACCACCACACGCAAATGTGTTTACCTTTTTGCATGAAAACTGCAAATGGGGTTTGGTGACAAGTGACAAGGGGACAAAAACCAAAGACTTTGTGGCTGCAGCGTCTGGAGGGGTCGGAGGTCAAGGGCACACGTCTATTCGAACAAGTTAACACACTGGAGAGCTGGTTAGGGAAGCCAGTTGGTCGAGGTAAATAAACAGACTGGACGGTTGGCTTTGGGAAATAGTTAAATGATGCGAGATTTTACGATGGACTTGCAATTACATTTATGATTTGGGTTTACTTGTTTACAGGTGTAACGAGGGGATGGGCATTTAGTGCATTTTTAATTCAAGACTAGCCAGAATAAGGCGTTTTAAGGGACTCATTCTCGAAAATTATTTTTAGGAACTGAACAATCGCGAGCATTTTATATTTTTTGACATTTTTGAGCCAACTGATGAATCGACACCGGGTTGAAGGCAGTCGGATCATTGATAAATGACTGCAGATTAAATCCTGGAAGCTGTCGAATTTTTACATTGAAGCATTCGAAGCATCTGGAAGCTGAAATACTGGGGGCGATGACGAGACTCCTGAGAACAAGATGAGTAGGCAAACCTTCCGAATTCCTTGGGGACGATGGGGGGAGGTAGTTGGATGTTCTCCAGTTTGGAGAAGAAGACCTCCTCCGATGCCATCGTGGAACACGATTGGAACATATCTAGTCCTTTACTTACTCCTCATATCGTTAGTAGTGCCTTCCTCTCTACGTAAGTTTCCAATCTTTGATTCGCATTTTTTAATTTTTTGAGTTTTTCACATGGACTTTTATGTATGTTTTATTTCCTGAACAGAAAAAGGCCCAAATCCGTCCTCCTCGCAATCTTCGAGTCCACGATTGATATTCGCGAACCGTCGTGACATTTGTATTTTAGAGTACACTACAACTGGGAACAGAGCACGAGGGCATGTAATGCCTATCGTGGAAGACCTAGTGGAGGCAGCTGCAATAGACATTCATTATAAGTTAGGTTTAGTTTGTTGGTCGGATATAGAAACAGAAAAGATTCAGTGCAGCTCGTTTAATTATACAATTACCTCACAGTACAGTAATAAGTATCCTTCGCTTCCCACGGAAAATCGCAACGTGAGCTGTGTTTAATTTTTAATATCTTTTAGTTTGCAGAAATTCATATCGATTTGAGCATTTGCAAGTCTAATATCCATTTACATCTGATTTCAGACGGTGACAATCGTTTCAGATGCGTTGCCATCTCCTGAAGATCTCGTTTGTGACTTTGTCACTTCTAAGCTTTATTGGTCTGATTCTGATACAAATAGGATAGAAGTAGTTTCTATGTTCGCACCTTATCATCGAAAAGTTCTAATTTGGGAAGATATCGACCAACCTAGAGCTTTGGCTTTGGCTCCGAATCTCGGGTAAAAATTTTACATCAAAAAATTTAATATATTCATAGAGCTTAATTAGTTTCATGCAATACTTGGTTTTGTAGCCTTATGTTTTGGACTGACTGGGGAGAATACCCTAAGATTGACAAGGCTGGTATGGATGGAAAAAATCGAAGAACAATTGTTGAGAGAGATATTTTCTGGCCGAATGGTATTGCTCTGGACCTTGAGAGACAGCACTTATTCTGGGTGGATGCTAAGTTGCTCTACATTGCCCGAGTCGACTTCGACGGAAGTTCCAGAATCCAGTTAAACAAAGGAGCTCCTCAACATCCGTTTGCACTTGCGTATTACAATGATTTTCTCTTCTGGTCTGATTGGGGAACAAAGTAAGATATGCATTTGAAGCATAATTACTAATTACTTAATTTTGTATGTAAGGAATAAAGGTTCAGTGTAGTATATAACTTCTGTTTTGGTTCACAGTGCCATTCGAATGATAAGGTCCAACGGTTCGAATCCAAAAAATATACAAATTAAGTCCCAGTTGACTCCAATGGGATTGGTTGTATTGGAAGAACAGAAAATTCCTGTACCAATTTGGGCAACATCTTTAGGGAAAGACGTAGTTAGTCCCTGTGACAAGGCAGCTTGTTCCCATCTTTGCCTCCTGAGTCCAGAACCTCCATATTACACATGTGCCTGCCCTATAGGAATCAAACTTATCAATGGAAGTTCTACTCAGTGCTCGAAAGAAATGATCAACTTCCTGCTGGTTGCTCGAGGAAGTAATGATATTCGACGGATTTCACTTGATACGGATGATTATACAGACGTGATTTTGCCTCTGAATGGAATAAAACATGTGCTTGCTGTGGATTATCACGTTGAAAGTGGATTCATATTTTGGACGGACGATGAAGCAGGTCGAATTAAGAAAGGTAGTTTTTGAACCAGTAATTTTCAAAAATCAATTTGGACTTTGACAGACCGGGATTTTGGTTTAATCATGAAATAATTTTTTTCTTTTTAGCAAAACTGGATGGTACCCAACAGCAAGATGTTGTTAAAGAAGAAATAGTTCATCCTGATGGATTAGCAGTAGATTGGGTGGCCAACAATTTATACTGGACGGATGCTGGAACAGATCGGGTTGAAGTTTCTAGATTAGATGGAAGCAACAGAAAAATTTTGATCAGTAGAGGATTGCAAGAACCTAGAGCTATAGCTGTTGATCCTGGAAGAGGGTTTCTGTTCTGGACTGACTGGGGAAAGAAAGCCAAGTTGGAAAGGACATATCTTGATGGATCAGACAGAAAAATAATAGTTAGCAGTGACATTTATTGGCCTAATGGAATTGCTCTGGATATGCAGGAGCAGAAAATATATTGGTCGGACGCGAAGACTGATAAAATTGAGGTATCCTACGAGTTTTCTCTTGCGGTGTTCTGTTTTTGGTTTTTTCGAATTACTTAACTAAGAATTGTTTATGGTTTTAGATGATAAATTATGACGGAACCCAGCGTAAAGAACTGCTAGGTGAAGAGCTTCCTCACATATTTGGACTGTCACTTCTCGGAGACTATATCTACTGGACTGATTGGCAGAGAAGAACATTGGAAAGAGTAAATAAAAGAACTGGTAAGTTATCCTGTTTATTAAAGTAGTTTTAAGTTGTTCAGTGGATCGCATTTTAAACTCATGTTTGTCTAACAGGTTTGGAGAGAACAACTATCAAAGATCCATTTAACGATCCTATGGGTTTAAAGGGGGTTAATATCGAAGATGCAGCTTACAATATTTCAAACCCTTGTGCGAGAACAAACGGCGGATGCCAACACTTGTGCCTATATAATCCATCTGGATCATTATGTGCTTGTGCATCTGGTATAATAGTATTTCACATTTTTCTGTCGAGTATTTTTACTTATTGTGAATTCCATTTCTTGATTAGGCTATGAGCTTGCCTCCGATAACCGAACTTGTGTAGTTCCGGATGCTTTTCTTGTGTATTCTCGTGATGGCGACCTTCACCGAATCTCCTTAAATCGTACCAACAGCAGCAATCTGGATGACGTGATTCCAGTCTCTAAAGTGAAAGCGGCGAGTGCTTTAGACTTCGACACAATGGAAAGCAGAATATATTGGGCTGACACTAAAGTAAAAGCAATATCGCGAGCTTACATGAATGGCAGCGAAACTGAAAGAGTGAGACTTCAACATTTACATTTGGTTGCATTTGAATCCAATTAAAATTTGTGTAACAATGTTTCGATATGTTTTGAAGATTATTGAGCACGGTCTGATGCATCCAGAAGGAATTGCAGTTGACTGGCTTTCAAGAAATATATACTGGTCAGATTTGATGCGCAACAGAATTGAAGTTGCCCGTTTGAATGGTGCACACAGAAGAGCTATCCTCTGGAATGACATTGATTCCCCTAAGAGCTTGGCAGTTCACCCAGCAAAGGTAGGGTATCAAAGTTGTAATTAAATTAGACCTTCTTCAGCGATGCATTTCTAACTTTCTATGTTGACAATTCCAGGGGTGGCTGTACTTTGCTTTGTGGAGACCGTCGAATCCCACTATAGAAATCGCAGCTCTTGATGGAAGCAGACGATCAACCTTTATTGGCAGAGGAATAGGACGAGTAAACGGTCTCACTATAGATTTAGAAGAATCCTTCCTTTACTGGACGGACATAGATGCATTTGTGATTGAAAGAGCCAGCTTAGACGATCCCGACAGAACAAGACAAATCATTCAACGCGGAAGAACAATCAAGCCATTTTCGTTAGCTCAGTACCAGGTATACCGTCGCGTATTCCACCAGCATTTAAACTAACAATTTGTTGAAGGCAACTCAAGATAGCATATTTTAATATATTTTTTTGATTGTTTCATAGGACTACATTTACTGGTCAGACATGAACTCTCAGTCTATTTTGAGATCTAACAAAAGTATAAGTGCGAAAGACCAAAGTCCCCTAACTCTAGCCTCATCGATCACCATGAATGTTTTCGATATGGCCATTTACCACAAGCTGAAGCAAGGCGGTTGGAATCCTTGCTCTCAAGCCAGCTGCTCCCATTTGTGTTTTTCTATTCCTCTTGATCGTCGGGATCGAGTGTCCGACGGAAGTCACACCACTGCTCAGTGTGGATGTCCTACTCATTACTCACTGTCTAAGGATGGAACCCACTGTCTTCCACCGCAACAGTTTCTTCTTTTTTCTGCGGGATCAACTATATCAAGACTGATATTTGATGGGTCGGAGTGTCCAGACGCAATCATGATCGGTGGGCAGCAACAAAAACAGAAAGGTATTGGAGCGTTAGGCTGGGATGGCTCGGAGCGAAGTGTGTTTTGGATCGATCCTAAATCTTCAAACATAAAGAGAGCAAATGAAAACGGGTCAGGAGCAAGTTACTTGCTCTCTGCTGTCGATGAAATGTACAAACCTTTTGATCTAGCGTATGACGAAGTTCGTAAACTTTTATTTTGGACTTGTGAAACGTACAACTCGATTAACGTGAGCGACTCCACGGGAAGAGGATTGGGCTCTGTGCTTTCGCCTATGTCGAATCCGAGTTTACTGACGGATCACGAAGAAGATCAATTTCGGCCACGCCTTTTGGCTTTGAACTCAAAGAAGTCTCATCTCTACTTTAGCAACGAAGGGAAGATCGAAAGAATCAGATTGGATGGAATGGAACGTGTATTAATTTCACATGGAGGCTCAGCAATCTCAGGACTGACTATTGATTTAGTCGAAGGTCAGTTGTACTGGACAGACTCGGGTCCAAAGAGAATAGAAACAAGCGACTTGGATGGAAGGATGCGGAAAGTGTTAGTTGCAGGCTTAGACTCTCCAGGATCTGTGGCGGTAATGGGAAGGTAAAACTTCAAAGACTTCAAAACTTCAAAGGGCTTGTTCGTCTGACTTGAAAGATAATATTATGGCCCTTTGGCCTTTACACAGGTATGTGTACTGGATAGAGGAGAGAAGTGGTGTGGAACGAGTGGAAAAATGGACAGGAGATGAGAGACAGCGAGTTCTTCCCAGAATCGAAAACGCGAAGTATATTCTTTTCGTTAACGACACAGCCCCAAAAGATGTTAGTGACGAAATTACATTTACATAAATGAAGTCTAATTGTTAAAGTATTACATTAACTACTCTATACGATTTTGTAGAACGACCATCCATGCAAGTCTCTTCAGTGTTCTCAGATCTGCGTGAACGGCGAATGTTCGTGTTTTGAAGGATTCGTTTTATCGTCAGAAGACCACCGAACTTGCGGTTACCGACTTCCATGTGGACCTCGAGAATTTTCTTGTCACAGGGGAAGAGTAGGCTGTATTCCCCTGCAGTTGAAGTGTGATGACAAACCTGACTGTGCAGATGGGAGCGACGAGTTCGAGTGCGAGCCAAAGAAACCCTGTGACTTCAAATGCCCTTGCAACGGTAACAGTTCAATCATTATTGTTGAGCTTAATCGGAAAATGATTTTGAACTTAAATTATTATTTTTTAATGCAGATGGACTCTGTGACAAGCCAAAGTGTCTACAGAAATCTCAGCTTTGTGACGGAAAGGAAGATTGCTTCGGTACAGCTTGGGATGAAAGCGATGAGACGTGTGGCTCTGTTATATCAAGTGGAAGACATCCGCCAGACTCCATGTCTTCAGTCTTGTCGATTGTAATTCCAGTTCTCGTTCTCGTCTTTGCCTTTGCTGGAATCCTCTGGTGGTATTTCCTTCGAACGAAAAGCACCATTGTGTCAGAAGAATCTACTGATCCTCTAAACCCACCAGGGACAAATATGACAACGATTCACACTGCAGGTTTGTGAATACAAGTATTAGATATGTCTGTATCAAGTATCTATTGTAAATACTTTATCGTTATTTCTTACTTAATTTAGAAACGCTACACCAATTCGCCGGCACGAACGGATCTTCCTCAATAGGATCATCGCCTTATTGTGAACTCCTCGTTCCACACCCGTCTCCAGCAACTGACGTGAGATCATTTTGCTGTCACGGGAATTACGCAGTGTCTTACTATAATCGAATAGAACCTGCTCCTCCTCCAACGCCTTGTTCTACGGACGTCTGTGATAATTCTGATATTTATGCATTTGCCCCTCCACCAAGTCCACACACATCAAGTCCTCATTCAACGATTCGATCCTTAGGTGGTGGAGGCGCTTATCCTCCTCCTCCTTCACCTAACTTCACTTAAACTCACTCTCGCTTCAATTCATTTATCGCGAATTTACTTAATCCGTCAAGTTCAATTATAGTGAACGTATATAAAAAGTATTAATCAATATCGTTCCACTCTTGGTTATTGTTATTATTTTGAAGATGGCAGCTACTTACCAATTAAATATTTAGACTTATAGTTTGAAATGTTGTAAAATGTAAACTGTATAGTTTCTGAAATATTTTTGTGTTCAGTTAAATTGTATCGAGTGCATTTACCAACCTACACATTTACTAACAAATATTTTTTAAAGCCATGCAACTTTTACTACTAGAGTAAGTTTTAAATTATAGACGAAATAAAACCTACGACTTTTACAAATGAAGCTCTGGAATTCAAGTAATAAGAAATATCTTATTTATTGTAAGGATCATTTAAATGAATGACAGAGGACGGAATGCTTTGCATTGAATTTGAGGTAATTCTGTTAAAAACTATTTCTTCAGTTTTTCATCACGTTTCCGCTTAATCTTCATCAGCAATTTAGCATCTTTTCCATGTTGTTTGGCCATGTTATCTGCTGCAGCAATAGTCATGTTATACATCCTCTCATTACTTGCGACAACTTCCTGCACTAAACTATGAATTCCCATTTTGGAAACTCGTTCTTGGAACTCAGAATTGTCAGGAGAAGTTCCTATGAAGTCAGAGTGCACTACAACCTCATTACTTGGCGGTGGAGGTTGGGAATCCGAATTTCTCGACGACGTATTCTTCAGCAACTTCGTATAGTTCGGCTGCAAGTAATTTTTTACTCCAGCCTCAGATGCCTTCACCTTCATGAGATTTTCAACTTTCACCACATTCAGCTTCTTCATAAGCCTCTCTTCCTTTTTGTGAAGATCTCTCAGTCTTTTCAACTCCTTCACGTAAACTTCCTCCTTCAGAATCTGATGAATCTTAATCTGAGGTTTAGTTTTGGCAGGCAGGCTGCTGGGCGCAAAATTCCCATTCGTATCTCCGCTGTGGTGCGACTCCTCATCCAAATGGACTTTCGCCAGTGCTCGTTGGAAACTTTGAGTTGCAGATAGTCTCGATCCACTTGCGGCTGAAGACGTTGAAAAACCTCCGTCAGTCTTATCACTGCGTTTAGAGACACTCGCTTTCGAAGACCTTTTAGAAACCGAGTCTTCCTTATACGAAACCTTTGTCGACTTGCTTCGAAGGGTAGAAGCGTAGCTCCCTGCGATACTCGACCTGTCGTTGGTACTTCCTTCATCTCCGTCGTGGCTCCGTCTTCCCTTCCGAAGATCTTTTATGCCTCTGCTCTTCAAGCTCTCTGCTTCTGGATCAGGAAATTCATTTAGGGGATTCTCCTCATCTCCTTCGTCAGCCAGAGGTTTATCAGACACCTCCAGACTTTGGAGATTCTCCCGAATCTCTTCAACTAACGACAGACTCGCAGATCTCAAATGGGAGTTTATGGAATCACCGTCATGGTCATGAAAATCGTGTGAAGTTGGCTTTTCAACGGTACTTTCAGTCTTGGGCATTTCAACACTCCCTTCTTCAGTCACTGAGTGAAGTTCGCTTATGAAATCTTCCGTGTACGATTCCTCTTCAGGTGGAAGATAAAGTTCTTCCAGTAGTGACGCCCTTGAAGACGTCTCCTTCTTCGATTCTGACCCTCCAGCGCTCTTAGAAGACATTTGCATCGACTTAATCACTTTGTATGTTTCGTCGGACATTTGGTCTCCTCTCTTTAGTATCGTCTTTTCAACGAGATCTCTTGTTTTAACTGCAGAACGGCGAGGTGAATTTCGAGGAGCCTCGTTTTTCGAGTGCCCCTTATCTTTCCTTCCTGAGGTTTTGGCATGGCGCTTCTCTGTGGCCGAAGTGTCTGTGATGGTTGGTGGAGTGATTGTGGAGTCTGAAGCGTCTGATTCGTGACTTCCACCGTGAGCAGGGATATTCAGCAGGTGGCGAATGTCTTCTTCACTGGAAGAACTGGAAATCCCCTCTTTTTGGATTTTGGAACCGAGTGTCTGTTGAATAATTATTATATTATGAAGTGAATTCATGACATACTAAACTGTTGGAATCTTTAAAATGGGACTGTTGACTTGACTTACCTTCTTTCCTGGAGATTTTGTGCCTGGTTTGGGTGAAGGAACTTTGGTCATCAGTGTCTGAACCGGAACAGCTTTGTTCTTGCCTTGCTGCAAAGGTTGAGAGGCCTTGGCTGCTCCAGCGTTTGTCCCTAGGTGAGGATTATTGACACGGAACTGCTGACTTCTGTTCAGCGCATTCCTAGCTCGACCCAAGATGTCGTCAAGGGCTGGACCCTTTCCTGATCCCTTTTGCGTTGACATCTTTCAACTTTTACCACAGTGATCACAATGTACAATTACAAATCGTGTGTATATCGTTTAAAACATGGACGGTTAACCGTATCAGTCACTTTTGCTGATATAATGACTCATATTGGAGGCTGAGTGTCTGCATTTCCATGGGATGAGCTTTTTCATGCAGTCAAATCAAGTTTTAGAGATTGGCGAACTCACTTTTAATTGTATATTTAACTTTTTGTAAGTTAAAATCACACATGAATCACAAAAGAATTTATTATTTTGTAGACTAACAAAACTATAACTTCCTCCAACAGTTGACAGTTGACTGTTGTTTACTCGTGAGATTTCATGTGCGTGCGTGGGATACGAAGATCGATTGTCGAAATATCGATCAAACTCTACCCGCTAAGGTTTACCACGGGAAACCCGTACTGCACTCTAAAAGTCGGTTCAAAGGGTGAGAATATAATCCGGGAGAGTTCCTCTGAGTCTCACGAACCCGCTTCCGCTTCCGTTCCGGAGTTTATTCGGACTTTTAGAGTGAAGAAATAAACTTCTCCTTGTTCATTTGTTCCTAACTTTCTCCGTCATTCACATTCGAAAACGAAAGAATCTCTTGTGGGGTCGTCGAGTGTGTGTGAGAGCTGACATCAATCTCTAATTAGATTAATTAACAAATTTCGAATTCCGACTGATTCCTCATAAATCACCCGAGATCCCTTCTAAGCTGCTTTTTATTAGTTTCAGCATGCAGAAAGCCTATATATTATGAGCCCAGACTAACGCTATATATGATAAGGAGAGAAACACGCATCATATGCAAAGTAAAGTAGTAAATTGTGTGCAAGCAAATGAGTAGCCGCAGAAATCACGAAACAATTACATTCACAGGATTTATTAATTACACTCTCGGACAGATTCGTTAGGTGGTCTCCCTGCAGGAGCCTTATTAATCTTCAAACAAACAAGCTGGGCTCCAATTCCTTACATAAAAAATTCCTATATGCATCTACCTTATACCTTCCTGCCTCTAATAATTCCTCTCTACTCATTTAAACACTCGCGAATCCAAAGGATTTATCTTTCACCCGAAGTTCATAAAGATTTCAAACCTCGAAATACATTATTTAATTCAGCACACTACATTAAAATTTTAGCAAGAATTCAGCACGAAGTAGAAAACAACGCGTCGCAGTATAGTGGTTAGTAGTTGCATTCGTAAACACTCAAATGAGTTTCATGAGCCAAATTCATGCACTTCGGAAATCAGCTATGCAACTTAAATGCTAAATCCAAAGTTAAGAAGTCCTCTAAATATTTTAAGATGAATTAAACACTCTGCTCTCTCTGTACTCTTAATGGAATGTGCAAAATAAAAGATTCTTTTTCGGCTCACTTATATTTATTGTTGACGTCATCTTATAAAATACAATTTAGTGGAATGGTTGGTGTGTGCTTCGCCGTATGAAGTCCCATTCAGAATTCATAGGAACCAAGTTACATTACACACGTAAATTAAGTAGAAGTAGAAGCCCAACTGAGTTTCATAGCCGCTCGTGCACTACACACCGAACGTCTATCACAGTACACAAATGCTTCTGGATCATAAACTGCATTTTGAATATTTATCGTGTCGCCTTCTTCTTCGTGAGTTCCTTGAAGAGTTCGCGTGTCCACACCGCAAGGAAAAATTCTGTAATAAAAAAGTACACCCATTAAGGAGATTTTTAATGTGATGAAACCTGCGTAAAGACTTTGGTTGACGGGTTGTAAATATGCTTTTAAGATTAAAACAAAGCTCCTTAATTTCTCGGTTGCTTGTTGTGTAAAAGTTTAAAACGCATTTGCCAAAATTCGTGCACAGGTGCAGATTGCATTAGAGCTTAAATGCAAATGACTCAGATGAAATAATCATCAATGGAGTTTGATGATAAACGGGAAAGGACTGGGAATTCAGAGGAAGGAACAAGTGGATTGCTGAGCTTGTGGGAGTAAAAATGTGTCAGTGAGACTTTTCCTTAATCGTCTGCACTTGGCCTGATTATGCGGAAAATCTTAACAATGTGCGAGGTGGAGATGCAATTACATTCTTGGACTTCTTCTCCTGCCTTCCCAGACGCATTCCCGAATTTTTCGTTAAATGATTCCTCCTTATAGAATCTCGCGTTCACAGGAGTCTGCATGCAGTGCGATACTCTCAATGAATAATATGGACAGCCTTTAGTATATACAGAACGGAGGAAGGAAGAGCCTTCAGAGATTGCAATTGCATCGCATACCTTTGCTTAACACGAGACAAGGACACACGAGGGTGCTTTTTGATGATGAACAAGAATTTTTGCGAATTTCTAAAACTCTCCATCGCATTCTTAAAGACACGCATCATCCATGTCTCGTGACTTCGGTGTACCTTCAGATTAAATTGTTTTCTCCGTCCATTGGCTTCTTCAGATTCCTGTTTGTGTAATTTTAGGTGCGATAAGACGCGTTCTAAGATTACAGCCCACATTTTCATTGCTTGATTAGCTTTAGTCTTTTAACCCAATAGAACTTACTTATTTGCTTCTTACATGGCTGGCAAAGTTTTTCCAGCCTTCTAGACATTTTTTACTGTTTTCTAGTACATTTTCCCTACATACAATAGTGTAATTCTATAGACGAACTTAATCATCAGCGTGGGAGACACACACAGAGACAGTGTTAGGATAATTAATGAAAGAAATGACAAGATATGACATAAGCAAGCAAACATGTGTGTAATAACGCACACCCTCACGCCAATCAAACGGAAGGATTCACCGATTTGTCATGTACTTCGTGTGAGCCAATCCTTCTTCTTTCGACTTCCTCTGGAGAAACGCGCATCGGGACAAGTTATACCTTACGCAATATGTTTGTGCATGTACTACTCAATATGTAGCCTGGTGTTTTAAAAAATGTTTTTGAAATAAAACTCAGAGGCACTCACAACACAGTGTCTCAGGTTAAAGAACACACGAGCTCTAATAATATTTGTAATATTTCTTTCGTGACCTGTCACAGCCCAAGTCACTACATCCAATTTAAGAGTCCCGTGCGGAAAATGATTCCAAAAAATGAACTGATTTGTCTCCAAGACTTGCGTTCATTTTTCATTTTTGAGTTAGGGAGACAAGACATTTCTTATTATAGAGATTCCCTCGAGACTCTCTAGAGACTAGAGAGTGCGTAGGAGTTCATTGGTAAGTCAACCAGAGAGGTACATTTACATTTTACATTATCAAGCAGAGAGCTGTCTTTTAAGTTGCATGAAATGAAGTGTTAGAGATTTAAAAAGAATGAGAGGTACACACAACTACAATGATACTTCTTTTAGAAACTAGAGGAAAGTGTAGAGGTCTAGAGTTCTAGAGTTACACACGGAGTGAGGATGAGTGTGCTATTTTTTAGAAACATTCTTGGGTGAGTATGAAAAACAATAAGGAACGCAAAGTAGGGAAGAAGATAGAAGTAAGAAGGGCATCACATGTGAGAGACTTTTAAGTGTGTAATAATAATGATACTACCCGGAGAAGGCGTTTTTTACACTTTACCCGTTGTTTCCTCATCTTTTCACACTTGAATTCAAACGATGCACTTGTGTAACTGAAGACAGTCTCCACGCAGGGGAAGAATGATAGATGAGTTTAAATTACTTTTTTATGCCTTTTACACTTCTCAACCTACAAGGCGCAATAAACATCAACTCTCTCGACTTAAATGTTTGACTGCTTTAAGTCAAACTTTGTGTAGATTTTTGAAATGAGCTTATTTGCTACGGCTCATTTATTTCGTGAAAAAATATTATG
>JAQGAD010000587.1:0-33678 GCA_034696625.1 Isotomurus palustris | reverse complement strand
AGCGGCATTATTATTTGTTTGATTCTGCCCTGGGCCTCACACGGAGAATTTTTCTCTTACTGAATTATGAAAGTGATGTGGTCAATTACTAGTTAATTTTTCTTGTCCTTACAGAAATCTAAAAGTAGTACAAAGAAATTCTAAGCATGCTACTACACTCAATTTTAATTATAGTTTACGGATTCAAATGAATTTACTGAGTTGGTGGTAATCACACTTTTACAACTACAATTGCTTGTGTGAAATATTACTTGGAGTCACGATTCAACTCACACACTTGTTTCAAAAGCACCACTCTGCTATTAATATGTATTAGTATTGTGTAACATGTGTCATTCCTACACAATTAAATTATCGAATTACTCATGTAGATTAACCTGCATCGAACAAAACTTTAGTGCAGTGTTGGCAGGAGTATTATATGCTGCAGCTTAACGAGGCACTTAAATGGCTGGACTTTTCCTTAGCGAACTAACTATCTTCAATGTTCATCTAATATTTAAATAACTTACTTTTCCATACAGAAATCAATCAGAAAAACTTCCCCAACTCAAATTAGCCCAACCTTGTTGAAATGCATACGAGAAAGTATTTCAGTATTTAGTCAGCCAGCTACGGTCTTTTTGTAGACGGTGCATGCATACAACCTACTTTATGAGATTATCAATTAGATAAGCACGCTGACCCTTTTCATTACAACAACAAGAAATGTTCCTAAATTACTTAGCACCGAAGCGACAACACGTAGTCTGCTATTATTCGCAACTTTCGTCAGTTGGATTCCCGTCGAAGAAATTAAAGACCCGGTGCAAATCTCTGGTCTTTTATTACCCATTTTATGAATTATGCTGGATCATGCCATAATAATGTTGAATCTACGAGCAGCAATGAGCCCACTACATGCTACATAATCAAAGAATGAAGCACTTCTAACCTAACTACATTACTACTGCTACACAACTGCTGGGAGACCCACTGCTACCACTACACTGCTACTATATAAAAACACAAGACGGCTTTTCTCTCTTGGAGAAAGTTTTGTGTGGGCAGTTGTAGTCATCACGTATAACTGGAGCAAAGAAGTGTACTACAGGAAAAGAGCAATAACAATTAAACGTTACTACCGCCCACCAAGGTTACTTTGGAAAATTAATGCTGCATTAGGAACTCCTTAAGTCGGAGACTTTGCAACAAGAACATGGAAGTACGATTATTAAGCAATGGGAGTTTCATGAAACACATGTCTTTTTGCCCGAATACCAAGTGTAGTACTTTCCCTTTATAATAACCTTTCTCTCCACGCATACACGAAAATGTTCCTCTTAAACTGATCCGTATTCTTTGCATATTATTTCTTGAACAAAAGGAAAAGCCTAGTTTCTTGGAGAAAGAACAAGAGGTACTCATCTGCACACAATATATTTATTTTAAAAATGAAACTACAACTCGGTTTAAAGCAGTTTAAGGCAAAATTAAGTTGCGTAATACTTCAGAAAACTTGGGAAAACTTGTCTCACAGAGAGATTAAAATAATAAAAAAACAGCTGGAAAATCAGTAGAATAAGGACAAGGCCATTATCCTTCCAGCATTTCCCGGAGCTTAGTATTAAAAGTAAATAAATGAGACTAAAGATATCATAAAAAGATGACAAAAATGGAAAAAGATTGGGCAGCCGAAGTAGATAAAACTACTCGTCTTGTCTTTGTATGTTGCATTAGATTTGGGTTACATAAGATGAGACTCCGTGGATGTGATGTAACATGTAATGGCCTCTATATCATCTAAGTGTGGTTTCAACTTTTACTTCTCATATATGCTTGAGAAATTGAAAGTGAATAGTTACTTATAAAGTTATACAGAATATCCAAACAGCCAACTATGAACGAAAAATGTGGACTTCTTCTGGAAACTACGCACAAGAAATGGACGCGAAATTTTATTTCGTTAAGAAATCAACGAATGACAAACGGATTTTTGGAACGGATCGTTCTACTTTTGAAAAATAGAGGAAATACATAAAAGTAAAATATTAGTCTGGTGTGGCTACCATTCTTCAATGCAATCCTTGTGGTGATTCGGACGCATCTTGTTTTCTATATCCGTGTTAGTGTTACAAACACATGAAATACAAAAATGGAAAGTTACCAAAGATTCCTGGTTTTTGGGTTTAGTTTTTAAAAATAAAGTTTTTAAAAAATGGTAAAGTCGGAAAAGGATTATTACAAGCTTTTATTAAACAAATCATTATTCTTGGTTCGACAGGTACATCCACAAAACGCGTTTATATATTATATATTGCATCCATTTTATTTCTGCGCACTGAATTGAATTTATTCCCTGGGCAAAACACAAAAATTAATGAGATATGGCATAAGTAGAACATACATACAGTAAGATATCAAAATGAAATGTTATGCAAACTAAAAGTAATTTTCCATGATAAAAATTTGAAGAACAAACACAATACAACAATGATGATGAATCCACTTGAGTTTTACTATTGCTGTATCGGGTACACTGTCATGATGTATGTTGCAAGAAGGAGGTAGGAACCTTGAGGAGGTTTAAGGAAACAGAAGGAGAAAGGAGAAAAATACACGGGAAAGGATTGAGGACAGGCAGGTGCGTGAGATGACACAGGTGTGTCTAACTACCACTTAAGTTCTTCCTCCTTCTTCCGAGCACTTACTCTAGAATTTCTTTTTGATGAGCCTCTCTCCTAAATCCATCTCCTGCATACTTATACCTAAGTGATGTTCTATTAGTTCACGGACGTCTCCAGCAAAAGACTTCTTCTCCCTAATGGAAACGAGAGTTCTAAAAACAAAGCAGTGAGTCCATCTGATTTCTTCTACTGTGTAGACAAGACTGGGATTTCGAAAATCTTTGTTTCGAATTCCTCTTCTTTTCCCCATCACAAGTAGTTGCACTCGAAACTCGAGCTTATTAAACTTTCACGCAATTCCCATACTAAATGCAAAGGAATCAATCCCAACTAACACGTACTGTGTGTGTGTGTTAGATTTGTGTGGGCTGGTGTGTAATTGCTTTCTCCCAGTCTCCCACACTTTAATTAACTCATTGTTGCGGAAATTTAATAGGAAGAATAAAGCAAGAGAATCCAAGCCATTATCAAGATTTATGGGAGGATTTATCTCATAAGGGGATGCACGAATAGATTCACAATTCACAAGTTCATAGTACTTTGAAAGGGATCAATTTCCGAGAAATGCTGAGGCATGTGAAAATAATACAAGAAGAAACTAATTTTATTAGAGACACGACCACAGTTCATTACCTTATTACTTGAAGATTTGCATTGGGAGATGACAGTTGAAAGTGTATTAATGTGGGCGTGGGTCGGACTGATAAAAAGAATTGAAGTAAGCTGAAACCGTAGGTACGCACATTTCTTTACTTGTCCCCTGGTGATGGTGATGGTGATGGTGGTATATTGGCTTTTGTGTAAAGCGTAAAGCATAAGTACACACACACACTAAGGGAATGGGACTGTGTGTGGAAAGAAGCCTTCGCTTTCATTGAGAAAATAATATGACTCTTCTTCCGTTTCATCCTTCTTTATGTCCCATTTTATTCATTCCGGTGGGAGATGATGGAATAAAATGAAACTCCAGTCGTCCTATCATTCATACTTTTAAATGTAAAATATGCAATGGAAAAAGTCGTTCTCCCTTTAATACGGAAGTTGGGGAAGTTCAAGGAAGATTGAAAACGATCATTTTTGTCCCTGCATTTCTTCTCTTCACTTTCACCGCATCCAACGATATGTTTCACTGCTCTTTATAGACCTGCATTGAGTTTCAATGCAGAATAACAATTACGGGTAAAAGCCTCCTCGGAAGTCAAACGAATGACTCTTTGAATCATTCAAATCGAAGAAGGGTAGTGTAGACTCAATTTCCAAAAATAACTATTACTTAAAATTGCTTTTGTATCCGCCGAGGTAGAAGTAGAAAGTGTCAGTAATGTTCGCAGTCTACCCGTTGCAATCAAATCGTGCAAGGTTATGAGGCAGAATTTTTCCCCAGCAAAGCGAATGTTCTTTAACGTGCTTTTTGAATATTATTATCTACAATGTGTACAGCGTACAGTTGAAGCCGAAGCTCTATCTGTGAAGGAGTGTATTAAATAAAGTTTACCAACAATCATTACTAGTCGCATAAGTTAATGCACCTTACTTTCCAATCTTGACGATATTATATTAATTCGAGAAATTTAATTACTCATCTGATGGCTCAATTATTCTCTTAATTCGACAATGTTGCGTGTAACATTATCTTAAGATCATCACAACTTAATAATGGGAATGATAAATGGTTTTAATTTTTGTAAATAAACTTGTCTTTTGTCAACAAAATTGAAATGAGAGACCACATTTATTTATCTGATTTTTCACATATTTTCATTTTGCCAGCCCTGCAGCGATTTCTAAACACGAATATCTCGCATGGAAGGGCTGGGAGTGTGTGTGTGTGTGCGTCTGTATAAAAAAACTAATATTGAGTAAAATGAGAAATAATGTATTTGTTGGCAGTAGGGATTCATAACGTGGTTTATATGAAGATCTCTCTCTCCCCCGTTCTTCCATTCCATACGTGCATCTCTTCCTTGAACTCATCCACTTATCTTTTCAGGCAGCAATTTTACATGTATCGTCGTGTTATTATTTTCTAGAGAAGGAAATGGAAACAAAAGAGGAGAGAAAGTAGAAGGAAAATGGAAACGAAATAATCTAGAAGCGAAAGGAGGCACACCGGAGAGCGCGGCTCATGCTGAGTTTTCACCAAGGAAAGCCATTTCCATGTTACTTATGTTTTCATAGCACGAATATGTGTTAAATCACGCAAGAATATCGGCCATGTGTGTACCTCTTCATGTCACAAATCATCATTTGCAGCCTCACGCGGCTAGTGAAAACGAAAACTGATGCTATTATAGTAACTTAGAATTCAGTCAGTTATACCTTTCTACTTTTTGAAACTGGAAACACAATCCTAAGTACTTACAAGCACATAGTGTACACAGTCAACTTATAGGTAGCTGAACAATTTACACAACACCAGATTTACAATTACAGTTACAAGAAAAATCAACGTTAACAATATTATAACGGAGAATGAGCAAAAATAATGAATTCTGTCAATAAATGAAATAAATTATGATGCTATTGGAATTAATTCAGGTAGAATTTTCGTATATTTTGTCATCTCATTGATTTGAGAATTGCACTCAATTGAAAATTCGCATAAAACTAAAAATATGCAAGTTGAATCTATTCTTTTTAAATACACCCACACTATTATTAATTTTCAAGCCATTTTTGAAGGTAATAATAATTGTTAAGTAGCAATATTAGTAGCTTTTTAGTTTATGCAATCTATTGCCGTAATATTTTCTTGATAAGGAATAATTTGATACTAATTTGGAAGATGTTTGAACTGAATCTCCCGGAGATGATTTTTTGAATCAACACAAGTCACAAGTCTACTAAGAAATAGCATGGGAATCTTATTTTCCACTAAGGTTAACAGATAGAATTGCTGCGTTAAAAATAAAATATTTGTCTTGGATAAAATTTTACTAAAATTAACTTTACTAACTTTACTCTAACGTGGATAAGCAGACACCACCACCTTTCTATGTACTTTTGTCTTGATTATTATTCTCTCTTCCAATATAATTAGATTTAAGAATCAGAACTAGGATATATTTTTCCGAATAAGCAGCAGCTGCCACAGGAGAAGGTAGAGTGAAGGGAAGAACCAAGTGAATAAATACCAAGAAAGGCCACAAATCCCTGAGACTGGCAAGTAAAAAAGACATATTTTCAAGAGAATTTTTAATGCGGATAAAACAGATCATATCCAATATCAGAAGAGTGTGTGGAGAATGTATGTGTATAGTAAAGTATAAGAGAAAGCTCCAAATAATAGACCAGAGGAAAAGCTCAGAGATATTACAGCTCCACCAGAGCATAATGTAATGTCATCGTCACTCAATATTTAACCCTGTGCAGTCTATCCATTTTTTCACGAAATGTTTTTATAGAAAATACGGATTTTTGGAACTTCTTTTTCGCTCAGTTCTTCTTCTCCTTGTCTTCTCTCTTTTGTAAAGACGATGAATATGATAACTCTTTCAAGTGGAAATCGCAGTCATCATCTCCTACTCTTTTAACACAATCTGTATAAAATCTTCCCGTCTATATGTGTATCCTCACTATATACCTAAATACAAAGTATTGTATCAAAAGAATAAAATGCAGATGATTTTGTGTTCTAAGAATTCATTACTTCACTCTTCCTACGCTGAACGAAGGGAAAATGTTCCTTGTCAAATTTAAAGTGAGGAGAGATTTTTAAGAGATTGAGATTGTAATGCAAAAATCATTTTCCCTGTCTTTCACACAACAGACATGAGAAAATATTATGTCAGTTTTATGATGTTTAAGGAAGTTTTTGTCACTCAAGAGTGAATAAATATTCACTTTAAGACATTTTCATGACATAAATTTGCATAATAAAAGATCCAATAGTTTTTGAAAGGTAGAGATTGATACGGAGAGAGTGACAGTTTTGTGTCGTATATTATTTCCTTAAGTATATTTTGAACGAGAACTTGACTGCTGCCTTTCTATAGGAATACTATAACTGGAATTCTGGAATAAGTAAAGTCGAAAGTGTGAAGTGTTGGTCCCAAACGGTGCATATGTAATAGCATCAATACGGTGTACAGGGTAAAAGGAACACACACACATATCCAATAAATGGAGACTAGTAAAGTTTATTTATCTGTGCAATTAATTCCAACCGTGTGGTGGTTCGTGAAAAGTCATCATCATTGCTACACGTGGTTGTAAGTGTGTGTGAAGTTTTTTCTGAAAGTTATGAACGAAGGAAAGAGTATTCTTGGCAGAGTAGTGTGAGTGTAATTTGCCATAACAAATAAGCTCATACTCCCAAGGGTTATAAATTACCTGAAAACACAAAGCCACTTTGCCAATAATGTTGTCTGTGCAGTTTTGAGGTTTCCTTGAAACTCAAAACCCTTTCTCCTTTCTCCACAACCAACTTTCTCCACAAAAGCATTTGTTCCCTGTTCAATCGTATTTCAGAAAGGTGGAAGTTAATGTTCCCTTTCCCTGAGAGGAATTCCATACCTCAACATTCAACACACAACCTTATTGTTTTCGTCTTACTAAGAATTCCCCTTTTGTCTCAATGACACACGATGGAACAAAACAATTTGCGAATAATGATTCTTCAATAACACAAATATGAGATGAAAAGTATCAAAGTATCTGCATAAATTGTCTTCGAATAATAATTCTGCAGAGAAGAAGCCTCCAATTCTCCAAACCTCCAATAACAGTAAACATCCGTTTAGGCAATCTTCTACCTTTCAGACTTTCAGCGTTCCAAATTTCAAACCCCAACGGTTTATCTCCGCCTCCGTTTACGTGTGGGCAAATTTTTCCATAAATTCAATTCATACCCTGAAACTCAACGACACACTTGCGGATGCATTTATGCGCGGCGTTTCATAAATATCCCATCAAAAATTCATCTCTGCAATCTGCACCAACTGTACATTCACTATTCACAAGTACGCATAAAAATGAGCAAATCCTGCACGTAATTGCAAATAAATGTATGAATAACGAGACTCCCATTTTCCTCACACCTAATTACTTGTTCCATTGGCTTATTTAAATTTCCTGTCACCATACATCGTCCTGCTTAAGTAGCTCGTTGACTGGAGAGATGCAGCAATAATGAAAACATAATCGGTATTATGACTTAATCTCGAAATTGCACCAGAGGCTGAGTGCAAGGTGTTTCCTTTCTCTCGTTGCAGTCATCCATCTCAATGCATATTGCGTGTATATGAAATGAAAATGATGTCTTCCTCTCTCCTTGTTGGCGTAATGCATGGTCGATTAGTGCCACATGGTGCACCAAAATCAACTCAAATTTACCTTAATGAATGTGCTGAGGAAAATTATGTTTGTGCTTACGGGCTACATTAGCAATGCTCCTAGTTCTCTTCACACACATTTGATTTACGGTCTCCACCAAGACGGATATGGAAGAGAGGAGACTGCTCTATGGAATCCTCTCCAACCTTTGCCTTTACTTTCTGAAGAAACACACTTGGAGCAAAAAAAATTGTTAAATCCACTCCACACCTCATTATTCACTGTTGAAAAGAGACAGAATTACCATTACATTAATGTACACACCCAAGATCTCATCCTCATCCTTGGCTGCCACTTTCCAGAGTTTCAACTACTGCTAAGCAGCAAAGACTTCTTACGAAAGACTCTCCTTCGATTCAGCTTTTATAAAGACGGCCTTCTTAAATCCTACAGAGTTTGAGTTTTGAGTAGCAATGCGAGTTTGCATCAAATAGAAAAGATGGAAATGATCTATTCCTTCCTTTTAAGAGGTTTTAGTGTTTCCGAAACTCATTCTTCTACTTGTGGAAAAGCTAATGCTTTGTACACCCTTGAGGTGGATTTCTCGGGTGCAAAATATATGCAAAGTATGTCTGAGCGCTGAGCTGGAATAAAGATTATTCTCCAGCCATGTTCGTCACTGAGCTATTTCTAGATTTGACATTTATCATAAATATATCCCACACTTCGAAATGCATATGCATACTGCTGCTAACTAACACACGTTCTCAAAAACCCTGTCTAGGTATTTTGGAATGTAAGCACAATAGCATCTTCATTTCTAATGTCTACTAAACAATTTATGAATAAATACAAAGTGATTCTTGGAAGGTTATTATTAGGTTAACTTTGGAAGGTAATCTCAGTTATTAATTATTTAGACTTTAAATTGGTCGTAAAGCTACCAAATACCATTAGAAATAAAGTACACCTTGAAGCTGCTGTCTCAAATCTACCCTTGTGGACCAGCTTCACTTTATTTGCAGAATGCAGATTGAGTGCAACGAAACTCTCATCCTTCCCACTGCTGGTTCCTTGTCTTTAGTCTTTGACTACATTCATCGCTTATCACTTCACATCATCTGTGAGAAATCATCATCATAATAATGATAATGAACTGCGCACAGGCGGACAGCAGGATGAGATGGATTATTATTAGTGAGTCAGAGAAGAAGGGTGCGGTGGTCCTCTCAACTCTCAACGCATATTTGTCATCCTTCCACTCTTTCTTCATCTCATCAAGTTTTAAATCCCTCGTAAGGGAGTGAATAAATTGAGAGCAAAGTGAGGCTTTTAAATATGGATCAGCCATCCTATTTCATGAAACACATGCATAATAATATGCATCCCTACACTCGCCCTATCTCTCTCTATCTATACAGTATAAATGTGTAAAAGCTTTCTCTCTCCACTCAAAATGAACTCACGAGCTAATAATCATTGCCCCAAGACAGACACACACACACACACACACACTGCAAAAGCAAATGCAAAAGCGTCTCTCTCACAGTGAAAGGATCACAAAAGATTTTAGCTGGAGGAGGAGTGTCCATGAATATTAATGGGATATGATCTATGATCAGTTATCTAATCGATCCAAGTGGCTTCTTCCTTTTAAAGAAAGCTCTGAGAGATTTGGAGCAATTATTTGGTTTCGCTGGTGGCCTTTTGTGTAACTAAACTGCAACTGATCGCTTTGTGTCTGCTGACACTATCAGCTCCCAAGGATTATGCGTTATGGGGTGGTTAAACTGCTGTAAACCTTTGTACTCGCAGATTTATAACCCTTCCTGCCATATGCAACTATTATAATAAACCCTGCCTGCATTTTTCATTCTCATTTCTATACCCAAATACCAATTTATCATCTAGTTAAGTGGAAGATGATGATGAGAGTACTTTTATGGATTCTTCTTCGTCATAACTCAGCACTCTACACAATTCGGGCAAACTGAATTCGTCTTCTTATTTATTTAGAAGCTGCAAGAAAGAATTAACCTTTCACTAAACTTCCAGACTCTTTACAGTTCATCGTGAAATACAGACACTGTGCGAATTATATACCTCCTGGTTATTTTCATCCTAAAAAGTATGCGAGATTAAACAAAGCTCAATCTTTCCCGGAGTAACAAACTTTGCTAAACTTCCTACGAGGAACCTTAAAGCAAGCTGATTGCTGCTTGTTCTTCCAATCCATTAACATTTTAAATCCCTGGACGTTTAGCTGAGGCTGAGAGAAACTGTGGAAAAACAAAAGGATTTCATGAGGCTTGTCATGAGCACTAAATATCAATTACGATGATAATATGACACCATACGGAAAGTCATTATGCTGCATGACAAGGCTTTACGCAGCTGTGATCCTCGCGATAACAATGCGTGTGAGTAATAAACGCGACCCTTTTACATTTAATTAGGCACACGACCACTGTATCCAGGTAAGAATAAGGCTAGGCTGACGTTGACATGAACTCAGGCCAGTCACTGTAGGTTTCCTCGTGTTTTAAACATAAAAAAGGAATAGAATGCAGAGGGAGGAGGATATAAATATACACACGATAACCTGTGATGATGTGACATGATTCCCTCAGCAGGACGTCCCTTCATTCATTCATTACTCTGTGTGTGTGTTGTGTATCTGCTTTAACCTAATTAAAATAGATGTGTAAACTGGTAGGGTGTTTTGGTAGAGGAAGACAGGAAGGAAGAGCGAAGAACAAATAAGTTAGTAGGGCAGTTTTGAATACGGAAAAGTTTGAAATAGTTTAAATTTTGGAGTAGTAACAAAAGGCGAATTTCTGAGTTTCGGACGGAGGATGTGTGAATGGCGAAATGCGAGGGAGATGAGACACAAAGGTGGTCGGAGTTGACGGAGGAATGAGATTTGATAGAAATCAGTGGAGAATGATATGAATTTATGAGAAGTGAGAAATGGTGGTGGGATTTGTATGCATAAGTCTGCTGGTGTGTAGGAAGGACTGTAGGATGAATGGATGGATGGAGTCTTCACGTGAATAGGTGAAAGTACTTTGGGACAAAAGGGATTCAAGGCAAATTAAAGAAGTTGCATAATTCATGAGGTAGGATGGAACAGTTTGAGGACAATCGAAATGGAAAGGACGGGAACAATGGAGTTATTTTCACTCCGTCTGTCGCATCATAGGAAATAGGAAAGGATGCATGAGAGAGAAGTGATAGGCGGCCCAGCAAAAAGGCCATCGGATAAGATTAGTTGGAAGGCTAAGCTTGTGCTTGTATGTAGACTTCAAATTGTTCAAATGTTCAAATGGATGGAGAAGAAGAACTCTTGAATTAATTCACCTACTTACCTACCTTCTTCTACCGTCTCCATTTAAATTGTAAGATCACAAAAGTGGAATTATGTGTCGGGATTCAAATGCTCACAAAACTCTTCGTAGTATATTTCTACGAAAGAATCCTTCAGGGATTGTCATAGGCTCGTTTCACGCAAAGTTCTTGTGCTTTAACGGGAGGTTAGACTGTTTGTAAGAGAAGCTGCATTATGGACGCTTGTAATAAAAGACGTAAGAAGTTGCACAGACTCCAAAGAAGGACTTCACATTAGAGTTAATCGACTAATGAAACCAACAGAGATTTAATCAAATGCTATAGTGTCTACTAGTAAACGTTGAATTTTGAATGTAGGGCATGTGCATGTTTTACGAGATGAGGCCTTAATTGCATCAACAATCGTGGGACGTAATCGATAACCCAGATGCTCCGCGATTTCCGTGATTTCTTCTCAGAAACACATTTCCAGGATTTTTAATTAATTAACAGACGTGGGACATTCTCGGTAACAAAACAATTAAGATCTGTTTTTGTTTGACTTAATATTCACTTACAGACGTATAATACCGAGAAGCCTTTGACTTTGATTTTTGGCGAGCCAAGTGGAAATAATAATCATATTGGCTTTTGAAAGGACCTGAGTGGTGTATGTGTGTGTATACTTTCTTGCTTCATACAATAATTTTGAAAGGAGCAGCAACGGAAGCTGTTCTGTCTTTTTGATGGAAAGTTTGCATACAAATTCTATAATTCAATGCAATTAAATTAGTAATAAATTACTCGCGTATACATATAATTTGGGAACAGTGGATATCTGCACTACTTCAGAATTTACTTGAAAGTTGAAAGGAAGTGTGTGGTGGTGTAGTAGTTCATATGCATGTGGTATGCTAGGAAGTTCGTGGAACATGCAGACGAGGGTAGAAGTGTCCAATACTTATTTTTAAGTACGCTTGGCTTCGACCAGAGAGAGATTTAGGTGAAAGCGAGACTTGAAAGAAAGTGGCTTTCTCTGGTGACTCATATGGAGCTTTTATGATCACAAAAGCTTATATAGATTCGCCTAAAATGACCACTCTGAGATTCACAGTGAGTTTGTGTGTGTGTGTGTGTGTGTGTGTGTGTGTGTGTGTGTGTGTGGTAAAGTGCGACTGCTAAAATATTTTTCTCACGCAATTCCATGCAGAATGCGGACGAATAAATTTTCCTGTCCACTAGAGTATCCGATTTTTCCATTAAAAGAAGAAATATTGGGTAGGGGATCAGAGCCAAGAGGAGAAGCTTTCAAGGGTCCTGTGTGCTGATGTCCGAAGTCCGAGTGGAAATGAACATTCTCCGTATGCTACGAGTCTCCCTCCTTCTCCGCAAAAACCAATTTTATATTTAGAAGCTGAAGGAACGAGTTCTAAAGCCACCAGGATATTCTCACACTGACCGCAATGTTCACTTTTTACATAAGATATTCCTATATAAATTATAAAAATGCACTTTAAAATGAAATGGCGAATCTCGCAAATAAACCACAGCCTAGCATTAACCAGAAAACCTGCCGTTATTTCTGCAACAGTCAAATAAAATTCAGATAACTATTTTCAGGACTTTATTATAAGATACACACACACACATGCTCATCACATTCAGACTCAGTCAGATTCAATGAGTCCCTTATTATTAATTGATAAAAATAATTCCTATTTATGTACTCTTCTTATATCCGTGGAATTCCACGGGAAACTAATGAAATTATCTTCATCTTCGTCTTCTCCACTATCACTGGTGGTTGTTTCTACTTCTACTGGTGACACCTGAGTCTTAGTGGTAGTAGTGGCAGAGGTTGCTGGAGAATTCACAGGAGACGTAGTGAGATAGGGACTTTCCACTGTTATCGTTACAGGTCTCTGCTCATTGTCTTGTCCACTTGTAGTCGAATTTAATGACGGTGGACTCTGCATAGTTACGTTGAAATACTGTTGTCCTTTCTTAATACCAAACATGAGGATATTTTGGAAGGAGTCGCCCACAGGTTTAACGATGGTCGCAACTCCGTCTCCTACGTCGGGATCCTCAACAAATCCACCAACAGATCCGACTGCTTGGCCAATATTCCCACTGAGAAGGTGTGTGAGGAAGCCTCCAATTGTATTGCCAAGCTCAACGAATCCGCTTTCACCGTCTTCATCTTCTTGGCGAGTCTGAGAATTGTTGAGGGCGTCTTGAGATCTCGCGTTTACTGGAACGATGTCCACCTGGAGAATATTGGATTTTGCTGTTACTGTGGCTGGAGTTGCTGCCGCTGTCATTGCTGCTACTGCTGCTGCTTGTTGGGCTATGAGTGCAGTTATTGCAGCTTGTTGAGCTCGTTGAGCTTCCTGAGCTTGTGTTCGCCTTTGAACGGTTACATTGTAAAACATCTGACCTTGGCGAATCGTATACTGCACGAAATTCTGGAGTGGCTGAGCAACTGCATTTAAAATAGTTTGTACTCCAGCTTGAGCTACTTGGTTATCCAGAATGGTTCCTGGAACAGCTCGAATGACTTGAGCAAAGTTTCCAGAAAGAAGTCCAGTGATCATTTGACCCAAAACTGGGGCAATCATTGTAAATCCATCAGCTCCTCCTGCAACAGCTTCTGCAGCATCTCCTATTCCATCAACTCCATCTCCATCCCCGTCTTGACGTAATCTCTCTATACTAACAACTTTTTGCAGTTGCACGGTTTTAGAATTAGTCACTGAATTGGCATTGCCACAAATCTAGAAATTAGAGATATAAAAGAAAGTTTACAGCAAGCTAGAAGTTCGGATTGATAACATGAAACTTTCTATTAAACGGATCTCTTACCACCCCGAGAAGCAGTATCGCTGCTGATAGAATCCTAAGTGACATTTTGAGAGCTCAGTCCTTAAGCAGGAATGATGAATGTCAGTTTGTCTATGGAGAACGAGACAGTTATAGATTGGAGACGAATCTGAGTACTTTTATATGCTTGAGCATCATCATGTACGGGGTGAATGATTCACTAACTCAAGCTGGTGAATTCATGGAAATCCAAATTGGAAGTTTAGCAATCAAGCGTTTCTCTCTCTAGTCCCATTGGGAAACGAAGGGATTATTGAGTTCTGTTACTGAGTCTCATTATAATCAGAAATTGTCTGCGAATTCTTTTCTGAATCTCATACTTCATTGTAACACGTTCTCTGCTTCGTATGAGTAACATTAATTCACAAGCATACTAATAATAAACAACTCACCTTCCGATGTGCACTCAAAATCCGAGACAATTCATAGCACAATCGTGTGAAAGAATAATTTCGTACATTACCGACTAATATAAAAAACACTAAAAAACGGTTGGAATTGTAGTCTTGTAACGGATTTATGGATTTTTCACTGAATCGTGTCCAAATTCGATGGCAAAATGTTTTCACGAGTAACTCAATTACTCAAAATATATTTTCACGTCTAATAATAACGATTATAGAAAACTAGTAATTAATCCGAGCTACCAATTTCTTACGTTCGCAGATTTAACCATCAAGACAGGCAAACAAGCACAAATATTTTTCCAAAACTGACATGTTTCCTAACAAGTAACAACTGATCCTCTTTATTTTATCACTGAAATTTCATTATTGCTGACTGAAGAGTAGTAAAGAGAATGAATAATTAATACATTTTACGCGAATTTCGAGTGTATTAAATGATAAATAAAGTAGAATCAGAAAGCTTTGGTTTTATTCACAGGATGATGTGAAGCATTTATTATTTGTAGAGTTTTTTATTAATTGTCAGGATCAGATTCATCGTCGTCTTCATCAGGAGTCGCAGTGGTTTCGACTGTGGGCACTGTCACATAAATGATCTGCTGCTGTTGCTGGGGTTGTTGGGGGACAATCGCTTGAGCAGGTAGAGGCTGACCGGGTTGATTAACCACAGGGGAAGCGAATTGACCGAGGCCGAGCTGATTCAGCTGGGCATTATTGAGCACTACTGTTTGGGGGGTAGGCGCTGGGGGTGGAACTGGAGTAGTGATATTTAATAATTTCATCCCACCTGCGATGGCCAAGTCGATGATTTCTGTAATCAGAGGCTGTGATGTGCTAAAGTCTGGAAATTAAATGTACAGAAAATTTGATTTTTATCTTACGATTAAACTGCCAAGGCGTTTGGGCAGCTACAAACATCAAATTATTACCTACGCCCTCGGCCGGGTCGTCATCTTCGTCTTGTCTTACTCTGTTAACTGTGCTAGGAACTGATTTGGCTGGCTCAGTCTCGACAGGCAAGGCAGCCACTGAACACACCTAACAATCAAACATATTTTTCACACAACTTATTCAAAAAAACAGAGCTAAATTACAGAAACGATCAAACTTACAACCCATCCCACCAACAGAAATTGTGCGATCATTCTTGGAAAAATTGCGATAATTGTTTGCAGCTCCAGTGACTCAATATAAAACACCTTTTTGCGATTTGCGACAGAGTGGGAGAAGGATTGCGAGTTTTTATTGATTTATCTTGCAGGTGGCGAGAAACAATGTTGTAAATAAAATACCTAAATCTAGAATACATGACTATTCATAAGATTGCAATGATTGGCGTGAGTTCACGTACGTACATAGGAATAAATGAGTGTCCTGGAGCAATAGAAGCCGCCCCAACTAGTCTCTCCTGCTTTCATATAAGTTGCATGTGTGAAGTATAAATGTATAAGTAATGAGAAGAAAGTCGAACTTTTACGCACTGTCGAAGTCGATTGAGGTTGGCAGGAGAAATGAATGCAAATGTAGACAGGCGTAAGGTGAAGTGTTAATAGAGATATGGGACCGTCAACCGTAAATCTACGCCCCAAATAGCTTCATTCGTTATGAATGTATCATATTTTCCATTACAACGGCTACCTACTAAGGAATATCAGTTTTTGGTTAATGAACTATTTACTCTATCCATTAAGCACTTCCTACCGCATCACATTTCAAGCTCAGTAAAGATTTACACTCGCCATTTCACCATTTCCACATTTCGACCAGGTTTCAATTCAAAAAAATTAGAGTACGTAAATGCCTGTACATGCCATCCATCACAAAGGCAACTCTATTAACTATGAAATGCGATTGACTGTAAATAATCCATTCTAAACTGACTTTCAATTTTGAGAGTTTGTAATTCGTAATTAATCGTAATTATAGCTTTTTACACTCTTAGGTTTTGTACATTTAATGAGTTTACGAAACTATACTGTCTAGTGTGTTCATAGAGTAAGGCGTCATGTTTCTATTCAAAACCTCTTAGCTTCAGATTCAGATTCCTCCTCGTCATCTTCTTCTGTCGTGGTCTTCACTTCCTCAGGGGCAGCAGTGGCTGGAGCAGCTTGTTGGACTTGTTGCACTTGAGGGAAAAGTTGCTGAATTTGGTGTGGCTGGAGTTGGTCAAGAGAGATCACTTGAGGAGCGTTCTGCTGATTAGCAGCTCCCGAATTAACCTGCCCGGCCTGTCCAGGTTGCAATTTCTGACCAGTTGAACCTGCAAGCACTATTTTTGGAGGAGGAGTTGTTTGTGAGATGTTGAAGTACTTTTGTCCAGCTTGGATTCCTGAAGTCCATATGGCCTGGAGGGGAAGAGAGACTCCTTTCAGGATTGCACCTACTCCAGGTTGAGCTTCCTGGTCCGTCACAGTTCCAGTCACCCCTTGGAACAACTGTCCAATGTTTCCTGTCAAAGTTCCTTGGATAATCTCAGCAACAGGGCCTGCAACCGCTTCGAGTCCATTCACAGCTTCCTCTCCATCATCGCCGTCCTGACGCAGCTTATTGAAGTTAGTATTCATCTTCAGATCTACATTTTCCCTTGGAACGTGACTTGCGTCCGCTGTGACTTTCGGCTCCTCCGCAACTGGAACAGCAAGAGCAGAGCCCTGAAAGAAACCATAAATTAGTATCAAACTACGTGGAATTAAGTAAATCCGAAGTTATTACCACGAATAGGGCAAATGCAAGGAGGAATTGAAGAGACATGGTTAAGGAGGAAAGTTATGAGTGGATATCTTTCAGGATGAAGTGATTTGTGATATGATAAGCCTGGAGGAGAACGAGTTTATATAGCTGAAGGATTGCAATATTCTTCGGATGTCATCATAAAGCAACGAGTCTATTATTGAGTCATCTGGGTAATTAATTATTATCATCGGTTGATATTGCTTTAAGTCTCGACTCTCGACAGTCTTGAGTAATTATAGGAATAAAATCACACAGAAATATCCTTCAACGTATCTTATTGTATTTCGTAGTCGATGTTACATATCAAACTTAGCATCAATATGGCATCGTAAATTACCATGATATATACACTGTATCAAAATTGAATATCGGTGCAGAGTATAATTAAGCAATTATCCATCTCCTGTGATTATCTCTGATTCATTTTCAAGAGAAAATAAAGTCATTTTCTTAAATTATGAGATTTGGTCTCTGTAAGAAGTAAGTCAAATTAAATTACCGACTCAAGGCAGTGCAAAGTGCCAACCCGTTTTATAAGCATTTTCACTTACATTTCATACCAAAACCTCGCGTTAAATTTCGAACAGAAAAGAGTTTGTATGTGGTGAACGAGTAAATACAACCGTAAGAAAGCTTTTGCGACAAAGGAAACTTTACTTTCACTGTGTTTCAATTCACAATTTTATTATTTCGACTTTTCGAACGAATAGAGTTATATAAGCGCCAAAGATTCGCTACAATTAATAAAGAATTATATTACAATTCAAGATGTTCGTTTTCATTCATTTTAAAAACTGATTTCGTGATTTTGTTAATATATATTTTTTATTCAGTTAGATTATCGCATACTGTCAACTCCCAACTTTCTTAGAATCATTATTTTCAATCATTTTCGTATTGTACATTTTCTTATAAATTGAAGCTAAAAGTTGTTCACTAAAATCTTTTGGCAGTTTCATCGTCATCGTCTTCATCTTCTGCAGTTGCTTTTGTCGGAGCTGCAGTCGCTGCTGCTGCAGGAGCTACTGCCGCTTGTTGTTGAATGGAGGGTGGAAGTTTAAGAAGAACTGGAGCTCCTCCAGGACCTGCGACTTGGATGTACTGCGCTGACACTGCCGCTGGAGTCGTTGGCTTGGGTGCAGATGGATCAGTCACTCCCACAATCAGCTTCGTTCTGTTCACAGCCGTGTTGAAGCCAGTCTGGAGGAATGGAGCCAGTGCATCCAGAATAGTGCTGATTCCATCTTTAGTTCCTTCGTCTGGGATAAAGCCAGCAGCACCTGTTAAGATGTTGGCGAAGTTTCCTGTGACCACTCCCTCCAGGAGACCTCCCACTTGACCTCCAAGGTCAGGTGCATCCTCACCACCACCGTCTCCGTCCTGTCTCAACCTGTCCTTAGACTGAGAGGCCTGTAATCACACAAAGCAGACTTTAGTAAGGTAAACAATTCCAATTAGGTAGGAATGAGTGAAATAGCCATACCGTTTTATTCTCAGCTTGTTTACTCGGAGACTCGACGGGACTCCCTACGGTCATGCAGACCTGAAGCCACACAAACATAATATTAGCAACTTGCACTGAAGTAGCAATAAAGTAAATTTATTTCTGATTAGTATCGCGGTTTACTTACCAATAATAAAAGCATGTAAACGATTCTGCTCATCTTGTACTGTGGTGTGGCTTTGAGTACGCGTATCCCAACTTCAGATGGGTTTTGTATTGAATGAAAGAAATAACGCGATATGCACCTATACTTAAATGGTTTTGGAAAAACACCAAAGAATGAGTTTGTTTTGTCGTAGGTAACAATGATTTGTACACTCATGAATTACAAATTGGCTTGTGTGCAATTTGATTAGTTTTAATTAGTAATGCATGAAAGTAAGATGAGTCATAATCAGTAACGGAGTAACAACAACATGAATGAATGAAGAATACGCAAGAGATTCCACGAAATAAAACGCAAGATATCTGCACAGATCCATAATATTTTGTGAAGAAACCCTGTGTGTGTGTTAGTTTAGTTCAAGTGCAATCGAACGATCCATTTAAGGTAGTTACATTACAAGCTACGAGGTTCCATAAATCACAAGAAGAAGTATTTGCACTTCCACAAAATACTGTGCAATGCATCACAAGCTTAAGTATCATGTAAACCGTTACTCAGAAGTAGAAAAGTAGAAGAAACGCCATCAAATTGCATTTTTGTCCCGTTGTGATAACAAATCATACGTAATTTTGAAAGAGAGATGCATTATCAAGAACCCAAAATGACAGGGAGTGGCGATTTGATGAAAGAACAAAAAGTAGGCAAAATCGCGTGTCAAACTCTCATAACGAAGAGGGCTACACAACGAAATCGAAGTACAAACATTAACTCCACAAGGAGCAAAGAAGCACATCATTCTTACGAAATGTTCTTTCGCACACAAACTGCCAACCTTACAAACTTACAAACTTACAAATACGTAACAGCCACATAACAACCCCAAAATACAAAATGTACAAAATATTATACAACTGTTTCTCTTTTCTCACCACACAACTTAATGCTCTCCTCGTAAAAAGGTCACCTTATTATTATTCCTTCACTTCCATAAACAAACTTTTCCATGCAGAATTCTCGATGTCTTGACAAAATAGAATCGAATTGGAATTTGGAAATTATGCTAACTCTAATGGGATTCACATTCACTCCAACTCCAAATGGCATTCTGTACTTTGTTATTGTGTTTTTCCTCGTCTTAAAAAGTTAATCCATCTTATGGAAACTCCACATAACACAACACACTCTTAATCAATTCCTAATTCCCAATACATATCAAGGCTACTTAAGGTTAGTCTTCATTCCCAAATCCCCAATTAAATATTTCCCAAAGATAAAGAATTACTCTCACCGATTAATCTCCTTGTTGAGCGGATGCCGAGGAGCTGGGAGAAGAGTTGAACCAAAACTCTCGCTGCTTATCTTTATCTGCAGTGCAGCCAGGGTTTGGTGAGATCAAGTAAAATTCTACTTCGGAGACACAAATAGGATGGATCGTCAAAAAACTCGATTTACTCTTGATGAGATCGTGTGATAGACTTTAAGGGGTAATCGTTAGTCCGCTCATCTCCATTTCCACAAAGTTTGATTGAATCGAGTATATCTTGACAACAAAAGGGGATCATGTCAGCCTAATGATGTTCTTCAAGGGAATGTGGAAGTGGAGATTAGATGTGATCAAAGTGGATGGAGATCTCGTCATCTCTTAGTGGTTTCTTCGTGGTGTATTGATGATTTTATAAGGATCATTGGTGTATCTCAGGAACCCAAGGCTTCTTTTAAGTTATTTTTCTTCCTTCTTATATAGTCTCCGTCCTTTGGCGTGTTTTGCTCTGTATTGTGTCCTCATCATAACTTTGATTCGACGACGAGACGAAGTAAGAGCGAACCCTTTCTTGGGCAGAAATAAAAGCTTAAGACAAGGACTAAGGAAGGATTTGAAGTCTCTGATGGCTTTTTTCTACTTGTGATTACCAACAAAGTTATCTTAGCCTCTGAGGGGAAAGGATGAAATGTCATTACGAGGATTCTATCATGCGATTCATCCCTCCGGAGAAACCGCTTCTTATTTACTCCAAGTCTTTTATATATAGCTAGGAGCCTTGTGAGAGTGTGTCCTCGCTTTCTAAAACTTCCCTGCCACTTCTCCAGAAATTCCTCCACTACCAAACAGCCAAGCCAATCAAATCCACTTCAACACAAAACCAATTGATGCCAGCCAAGTATCCGTCTCAGACATAACTACTTCTCCCGTTCCCTATTCTCTCTCTCTCTCTCTCTCTAAGCAGAACTACATTTCTTTCTTGTGTACTACTTTTGATACGAAAAGAAAATCTTCGGTATCGAGACATGGGATCAAATACCAATAAACCCGGCACTTATTTCTGCCAAATGAGTTTTGCTTCAGACTCATTCCTCCATGATCGTTACCCCCTTTGATTCTTGGGGATGATACGGAGCAAAACATAAACCGGTCAGCATTAAAGACTTTCTCCAAAAGCGAAACCACTTCCTTCCTAATTATCCCTCACATTTATTATACCCTTAACTGCTATTTCCCAAATTACCCTGGTTAATCGCCAGTTAAAGATGAACATAAACTTCTCTAAATTGATTTCATATCTTTTACTCCTTCCTCCCGTTGTTCCCAACAATCCATTCCCTTCATTTGTAGCTTGCCAACTGGGTGCGTAGCAGTAGAATTTTGTTGTTATTTAGCGATTGAAATAAGAAGGCTTTCTTCTTATCCTCCTCCTCGTCCACATTCTATTTTTGTACTTACAAGCGTAGAAAACATACTCTAATTCTGGGCGTGTATCCGACACTAATGCCATAAGAATACACGGGAAGTAGGGGAATAACACATAATAATCTTTGATTCATTTAATCCACGCTCCAGTAACTCAATTCCTCTATTGTGGAACATTTGTCATCACCAAATCCATATTCAACGTGTTCAATTATTCCGAATCCGTGAATGTGAGATGAGTGCCGTGTGGTTGGTGAAGCAATGAAAGGAAACTTGTTGAGACTCTTCAAAATAATTGAATATGTTATGCAAGTGTGGGGATTGTGTGTGAAGGTGTGTGTGTGTGTGTGTACGAGTGAACATTCTGAACATCTGAACATGTAGAGAAAATCTGAAATCCCACATAATTCTGTGGAGTTTCTCTCTGTTGCGTAAAGTACAAAAGCAATCATTGTGATGCTGAGGTATGTCGTGAAGTAATTCGAAATATGCATGCATGAGTATCCCACTGTGTTACTCACCAACAAGCATATATACGGGAGTTGATCGAAAAGGGTTTCATCATTTGGTTCAGGAATAATAATGAAATTCGCACATGAGTGAACCTCGCTGAGGATTTAGGATTATGATTTCTAAAATTGCAAGCTCTTCTCATACAATTCTCCACAGTAAAGGAACGGCGTGCTAAGAACAATCAATAATTACGCCACCGAAACCACATGTAAAGCTGCGTTCTGAAAACTTTCATCGCATGTTTCACCGCCCCATAAACGCAAGTTTTCAAAATAGATATTTCAAAATATAAATAAATAGAAGTCTAGAAAAACGAATTCTATGGAAGACGTTGTAGAGGCGTGAGTCTGTGTAGTAAAAGTGTACAATAATGTTAAAAAACTAAAGCTTCTTCCATTTGGATTAATCAACTTCGATGATATTTTTGTTTTTTATTTTCAATCTTTGAAGGTCAACTTCTGCAGCCAATCGTCCCACATTTCAGTAGGAGTATGTCTTGAAGACAAAATATATTATGATGTAGGGTGGTCTATCGTGTCGAGCAAGAAGATGTGTGTCACTAAAAGTTGGAAGTGAGATGGAACACCTAATTTCCTCACAGATAAATGTCCGTGTTGTATTTAACAGAGAGACAGAAGACAATACTGTCCACTTTTGGAGTTTCTGATGACGTGAGTCTTGTCATTAAGCCTCTTTGTTAAATCCTCATAATATCCTCGACGCCGTAGGAATGTTAAATTCCCATAGTACACTCCAACGTGACAGTTCCACCAGTTGACCTGTACTCATGTATATTTTTCATACACGCACGAGACACGGTGAATGGTGACGGTGTGACACAGAAACATAATTGCTGTCTCCGCGTGTGAAGACAAGTTTTGAGACACCACCCAAAAGTATTTTACGCAGCTTATCTTGTTCTCTTTGTTGTGAAAACACTCACTATTATTAGCTGTTATAAAAAGACATGCATATAAAACATTTACATGCGGTCAAAAGCATGAAAAAAAACAATGTGAAGAAGGTTTTCCGAAAAGAAACGCAGTTTTGACTTGTAAACAATCTACTGCGCTGTCCAATTTGCATTATCAAACCCGAAAAGCTGTATTGAGACGAGATCGGAGAGATAGAAACATCAACTGGTATTTGCTCAATCTCTCATTCTCTCCCTCAACATGAATTAATAATGAAAGTACGAAGTTGTTTATTGAGAGAGGAAAGAAAGCCGTAAATCGAACCAGCACGAGCATTTAGTGCATCCTGCACTTTCCCTGTTCCACGAAAAGTAATTCATCGGATGAACTGCATTCGAAGGAGGAAAAACAAGTGCAGTAAGGACGGATCACGGGATCGTTGGATAATCAAGTCGTATCCTTCTTGTGTATCATCCGAGAATGATGGGCAACAGCCGACTGACTGACTCTCTCCTCGTTCCTCTCAGCTCTTATTGTAAAAAGCCTCGATGGTCTATTAAGGAAATTGCCCCTGTATCAAATGAATTAGCTTCGCCTCGGCTTTTTGCTTCATTCATGCCCCTCTTTGAAGGGTGATAATGCTGAATGACTTTCATCTCTGGTTAATTCACCGAGACTGGTTTCCAGAATGAAGTTCGTTACAGATGAGTGCGGGATCAACGATCAACAACACCCGATTTGAAAGAAAGCTTTCCAAATACAAAATAAAACCTAAACCTAAGATGATCTTGGTGGTGGTGACGCCCCATTTGAATTGGGAAATTAGTACAGCTTTGTATTCATCAGACAGACTGACTCGAGGGGAGAAAGTGTTCGAATCTTCATACTCCTTTGAATCCAATGCACACACTCACTCACAATACAGTAGCCACCAAAAGAAGCCACTATCGCATACTAACCATCCACAATCCAATAACTACTACCACCACCACCATTACATTACTTAATGTTGAATGTGATTGCGTTTGAATCAATGAGATTGTTTTGTATCATAAACAGCCTTTGACTTAACTGGAGACTGGAGACTGGAGACGAAGTAGCAGAGACCCAAGAAGCAGCAAAACTCATCTTTCAAAAGGGAGCAGAAAGAAGGGATTCAGTCTTTTTATCTTCAGCTCTTTTGCCCTGTCTTCCTTGCATACACACTCGCTTTATTTTTATGACTTTGGCTTTAGATTAGTAGACCTTGTAGCTCGAGGACATTTCCCGATTGAGTTTAGTTTGAAAAGGATTTGAGTGTTGGTTGATGGTGGTTTGGGTAATGAAAGTTCCGAGATGATCAATCCTAAATCTAAACAAATAAGAAAGGCTCAATAAAAAGTTGGGCTTGAAAGGATACACTCATAAGCTACAGCTACAACCTACAACCTACAACTTTATATAAACCCCAAAGCTTTCCTGGTTTTGAATGTAAAGGATGGCTATATGTATTTTGTAATCGTTCATCTTTGACTCGAGTTTTTTATAGGACACACAGACCACTTATAAGGCTTAGAGAGTTCTTGCTTAGACTTCTAAGAAGCTAGACTAGACTGTCGGTAGATGCTTGACAACACGTATTCCACCGAGGAATATAAAGGGACGGAAGGGTTAATTTGGTAGTAATATCGAAAGTTGTGTCACATCAGGAGAGACGCACATGGACAGATGAAGAAAGACGGAGAGCGGATGCTGGTTATTGCTCTTTTAAACATACTTCCTCTAATTGGTTCATCATTCAACGTTTTGAATAATTTGTTACCAGGAATTCGAGAACAGATTCAAGATGCTCTCACATCTGAGAGATCTGACGAAGAAACCGAGTGAGTGGATGTAAAAAAGCACTTTAATTTCTCAAACTCTTTTTTAGCACACGCGTTGCTACTCTTCTAAACTTCCTCGGGATTCTGTGCTTTGGTTTTAACTCCCAAAACCATTTTTACAGCTATTTGTAAAGTTGTTTTTTAACTTTTACTTCCCCGTATCGACTATGCCGCGTATACATTCATGGAGCATACTTTAAATCTGGGTTACAGTAGAGCCCCATGCAGACTATAAAAAATGTAATCTATAGTGGACTATTGTGATAGAAGATTACTTATTCGGGTTCGAAATCGGCTAGTTGCAGGACATTTCAAACGAAAATCTAAAAGGCACAAAAACAACGTAAAAAGATAATGTCATAATCTTTGAAAATATTTGTTCCAATCCAATGTTCCAATAATGGTTTTCGAAATTTTAGCAACGTATTTACTTGGCAGTAATTCACCGACATCACAAGGCGACTTTAGTTCACCAAATATTCAGGTCGATGTGAATCTGTAAAAAATCAGCACGTGTTCTATGAGTTGAGACTCTCAGAAATCCATCCAAAGAAGACTTTAACCCTTCATACAAACTTTCACAAAGCTTGAGAGTGTCTTTCACTGAATACAACTCTTACACATGCCTACTCCGTATGCCAAATAGAAGACAGTTTGTGGGAGCCACAACAAAGTCATTTAAAATAAACAGTCCATTTGAAATTGAAATTCAGAGAGATTCATCACTCCAGCGTGACAGTGGAAGTGCCAACTTGCCAAAAGAGACACATGAAAGAATGAAAGTATGAATCTATCTGTGTGGGGGTGTGTACGTATACTTATGTGGACAATTTCCTATTCCTCTAAAGATGCGACAGCAGCTGTTGTTTGAAGACCACAAGTTTCTCCTCAAATGCATTCATCCCCGTCTCTTTCTGCATATAAACTTCTTGTATACGCGTAAGTGCATTTAGGGATAAGATACATTCAACATTATTATTATCAAAAGCTTCTCTCTCTCTCTCTCTCCTCTTCTTTTGACTTGGCATTCAATTCAGCACTACTGTGGCTGCTGCAGGTCTCAAGAGAACGTGTCCAAATGGTTCTTTAGACTTTACATGAATACCTTAGTGGATCAAGATGGCTTTAAAGAGTCAAAACATCCCAACCAGCCAGCCAGCCATATTCCACTGTCATCTTTTAAAACACCCATTTATTTCAGTCGGCACCTTCTTGTCTTTCACAATTGCTTCACATTCCCATCCCTTCCTCCACCGACGCTTTCTCACATTTTATTTCTTACCATCCACTTCACACAGAACCTCCTCCTCGAGGAAACTCCAAATAAAGCATTTCCTTTGAGCTTTTTGCACCAAACACTTACAGTTTCTTACGTATGCACACTCAAATGCCTTCCAGCCAAGATGTTCCCCGTAGGTTGACTCTTAAGGATTAGAATATTGTCCTGCAAGATTCCCAAAACAGGGATATGTTATATATTTCCTGCACTCTCCATCCTCCTCTTAAACTTTCAATACAGGAAGTAAAAAATTAAATTACTTGTTCTACGTAGTCTTTGTCTTCAAACAGTCAACAGTTTTACGCTTTTTATCTTCAATTGCACCCTCAGAAACAAATACAAAGTTCCTTCGCTAGCTTTCTTAGAACTTCATAGAGGCACACTACACACAAGTCACAAGAATGAAGATTAAGCAGAGAATACTTCGAGTGCACGTGAGCACACTTGTACACGATTGAATAAGAATTTCGTCATAAGCAGAAGAATACAAACACACTTGGATTGGATTGTGAGCATAAATCTCAAAGCAAGTATTTGAATGAAGTTTCTCATAAAGCTATGGACCGAGATAAAGAGAAAATGTTGACAGCAATAAATCTTTCTCCGTATGAGATTAGTATTTCCTAGCTGAGAGATGAAGATTCCTAACGCATATAAGTTTGAAAGTATGAGACACAAGAAGAACTAGAAGAAGAAGCTGGATGTTTTTTTATATTCACACACACCGACATTGATTTACAGAGAGTATGTTGTACACAGAAAGACTTTAGCTTCGATGCTTTCTCGTGTGAAATCTCTGTGTGTAGGTAATTTTAGAGTGAAATTGCATTATGAATCCATTAGAATAAAGAGAAAGGCTTGTGCACAAGTGTTATTTTATTTTCCTACAGAATCTTCGGATTTATCGAAAAATAATAAATTTTGACGTGACACTCCAAGTCCTTTCACCTTTAGAGTTTAGAGACTTTCATAAATGCAAATTTTTATGGGAGACCGTGTTGACAGAGAATGAAATAGCTTTCCCTCGTTGGCTTCCGGTTGAAGACAGGAAATTGCCTTTGGATTTCTGATCAGGTTTGTTGAGATGTAAGTGCTGTTTCACAGTAAAATGAAGTAAAGAGCCTTCTTCTTCTCCTAAGATAATGAGATGCAAAGAAAGAATAACCCACGTGGAAGTTGGTGACAAGAAAATGTACAAAGTGCTTTGTCTTCACTCGTTCTTGGTGATTATGAATGAATATGAGTCTCCAAAATTAACAAAATGGGTTGCTATCCTGTGTGGGAGTCTGTGTAAGCTGTTTCCCACACATAAGTCGATAGTACTAACGTGCAAAGTATTTTATTTCCGGGTAAAATACTACAGTTTATGAGTTTCTAAGAATTGAAAACGGTCCATTACGACACTTGCCCTTGTTAAGCCTACGGCATACTTCATTTGGTGGTTTAACATGGGAATTTTATGTATGAGGTATGGTTTAAATTTAAAATGCAGTTCCGGAGAATCCTTCCCAACTTTGAGAATTTATTAATGGTAGGTAGGCATGAAGTGAAACTTTGCTGCAGAAACCGAGTTCAGGATAAAAAGGAAGAGGAAATTAAACTTGCTCAACGCACGTTGTACGTACCTGCACCTATTCATGTATTTTTAGAAACTAATTTTAATTCCTCGTTTGCAATTTGCTGAAGGAAATTCAGAGTAGATGAGATAAACAGTTAGAGATGCCAAAAGACATTACAAATACGAGCACAACAACAATAAGTACTCAACCCTGAACATTCTGAACCATTTAGTTCCACGAAGCAACTTGTGCACAAGCATCAAACAACTAGGAATCTACGGTTTATCAAACAAACTACACCCAAAATAGAAGTAGAAATCCCACGACCTAAAAATCGAAAACTACCAAATGGAGACACAAATTCCGTACTGTCAGCAAAAAATCTTGTTTTCATTCCAAAGAATGAAATTCGATTTTCAATATCAAATTTATATCAATCACTTGAGTGTGAAGTGTTTCTTGAGAAAGCTTCGCATCACCCAATCTACACTTCTTGCTCCTCAAGTACAAAATATTATATTATGCGCTCTTCTAGAATTCCAGCAAGTCAACTCTTCTTCTAGCGTTCTAGCTGTTGCATATATAACCAAATTCCCCTAAACACCCACACATACAAATAGGAGAAAAGGCAAGAAGCCCTCCTTCCATAATATCTTTCTTCCTTTTGCTCCTTCAATAAGAAAGTTTCATTTGAGAACCAAGTCTACTCGTATCACTGCAAGTGTTTGTAAAGAGGGTAAGGCGGAAGAGAAATGTGAATTTTTGTCACAAAGTCTCCAGGGTCTACTCCTAGTCGCACTACTTCCTCGAAATGAAATGAGAAGAAGACCTTTCTTCACCAACAAATTTCTCCTCCCAAGTCTTCCAGAAAGACTTGTGTCAACTAGAAAGAAACCTAAGAGGATGACGAGAAGTTAGCGACTTCCCAGATAACTAAACTCAAAGGAGTTAGCACACCAGCACCAGCACAGATATTCATTCTTGTTTGCTACTTTCACTCCTTCCGTACCTTGAAAATATTACTTTTAGACCTTGACAATCCAAATTCTGAATCTAACTAAATGAATAAAATGACAAAATTATGCAATATTTTTAAGATGCCACAGAGACTTGGAAGCTTCAAGGACACGCCAGAGTCGAGAGACTTCTACAAGTTGATACTCTCTCATAATGTTGTCTTTCCTTCCCATCAGAAATCAAATATATCTTTAGTATCACCCTCGTGCTCGTGTAAAATCACAAGTGAAAAGTAAATCCACCTCCAACAACATCTGAGTCAACATGCCACACTAAAATTGATAAAAATTGAAGGATTCCATCCTCATCTTAAGTTAACAAAGAAAAGAAGGTTTGGTGGAAGGGGAGAGAGGAGAGAGGAGAGAGGAACAGGAGACACGTCACCCGATACGCCAATACTTCCACGTTGGTTGTTGGTTGTCGGTAAATTCCATCGTTAGCTTTGTTCCATCACAAAAACACTCGCTGGTGATAGGGGAAAGCAACAGTTCACTTCATTTCAATAGAATCTCTCTCCTTTCTTTTCTCTTTCTTGGGTGAAATTACTTTACACCGGAGGAAGATGTATTTCACCCACTATCGAGTTTGATTGCATAGACTCCCTCAGATGGGAACACGCATCTATTCTTATCATCAAACTCTTTCGAGGGGTGAAAGTATCACTCCTCACACATTCTTCCACTCCTGCCTCCTGCAAATCTCCCAAAAAGAACCTTTCCTTTAATATCATTGAACTCGAAAGACAGGGAGCTACTGGGGAAGTTGAAGAGTCGAGAGAGAAAGATCTTCCCCAAGATGGTCAGACAGCTTACTATAAGAGATTCCAGTTATTTCATCGAGATTCGAAAGTCAGCGAATGTGAAGGGTGAAGAAAGTCAGAGCTTCCTGCATCCCATCAACTATCAACTCAGTCTAAAATTATTATTAACAATCCCCATCAACTGCAACGAAAAGGAAGGAAGTCAAAAGGGGAAGAAAGTTTTCTCTCGTTCCACCCGAATGATGATAATGCGATATTTCATGTATTCCTTTACAAAATATGGGAATCTCGTTCATCACTACCCGTCTCCATATATTCTACAAATAACATTATTTGTTTCTAGAATTCTAGAAATATGGGTATTTATCATATCATATGGGAGTTCTATTGGATTTTCAAAGGGCAATTCATCTTGGATTTAAACTTGATGTGAAATACAAATGGGTTTTAAACGGGTGTTCTCGCAGAACCAAGAAACGAACCCGCTCAACTTCCCTTCCATCCTTCTCCCAGAGAAAGTGAAATGTCTTCCGGTTTTTTATTTTCAAAACGTGACAATACACTCGTTCACTCGGTGTCATTATTATTGAAAGAAATATAAAGAAAGGTTCTTCTCCAGAGTTGGACTCCACCACCACCACCACCACCAGTGGGAAAGTGATGAGGGTAAGTAAAAGCAATTTGAGGAGCAAAGGGTAAGTTATGTTCAGGGATTACATTTTCTCTTTCCGTCTCATCCCTCATGGGTTTTTAGATTTTTACTTCTCCACTCCTTCCTCTCTCTCACATGCCCTGTTACTTGTAATGATATTGGATGATGATATTATATTATAATACACACACACACACACACATGCAATATGTACTAAAGAAATACAACAGACTTATCGGCTTTAGTCTGCAAAGATATTCGTCTCAGTCTCAGTGTTAGTTTTGTAACAGATATAAACTGCAGGAATAATGTTTTAAAAGGGCAAAAAGCTTTTAAGTTTCTATTTAAAAGGTCTTCCGTTTGCCTGCAAGGAATCTACCGGCTTAAAAACTATTCCTCTGATGCACAAAAGCAAAATCAACCAGACATTCAAAATGCTGAATGTAAAAATGTAAGAAGATATTGTCCCTAGTACCATAATACCTATAGTGAATTCATCGTCCACCTTCAGATGCTTTTTAAGAAAACTGCTCGGCTCAGGCCACCAAGGTCCAGCAGAAGCGTCCACAAAATCCTCAGAGAAGTTAGCAGTGGCCTGGGAAATCGGATTTAGACAGGCATAATGGTTGTGCATCGGTGCATAGATTGAAGTCCATCTCACACACACATATGTTCCCAAGAAATGCGGCTTCGATTATTTTTCCACTGACTTGATCTCTCCTCGTCCTTCCTCACAAGAAAGAAGAGAGGGTCTCCCCGAAACGAAACTCTTCCGCATTGTGTGAACCTCAACCTACTGCCCAAAGACTCCTCGAATCTTCTTCCTCGTCGTCGTCTGCTGCTGCATCACTAGGAGTGTCTATTTCTCAGCTGGCTCTTCTTTCTCCACAAAGCTTACTCTCTCTTTATACGATCTGATCACACGATATCATCATCCATCCATCTTCGTGAGTACATAATGGCTATACGCAGCATATCATCCTCAGAGATATCATATCACCACTGCTACTACTACTACTACTGGTAGTGTCAAGACTCTGCATTGTGTGTGTCTCTGTGTGTGTGGAGAGAAGGATAGATGCAATAATATTACACTTTTGTGTCCCTCCGAGATTTACTTTACTTTGGCTGGTGGCTCTTCAACCACCATCAAAAAATCCAAAAGGATTCTAACTTCCCAACAAACCCTTCAATGGTTATGTCAGTTCTCTATTTTTTAACCTCTTTCTCTGAGTCAATAGAACGTGCTTGGAAATCTTTTTCAATAATAATGCTCACCAGTAGTATCACTGACACTCTTCCTCCAAACTAAAATCACATTCATTTATATGACTCCATATATCCTCCTCCTTTTTCTTCTTCTTCTTCTTCCTCCTCATTCCTTCTTATCCGACTTTTCTTCTTTCCTTCCAATTCTCCTTGCGACCATTGCGCACACTTTTACTAGTGGAAATGTTATTAGAGCGATTACAGTTACTGCCAGTCTTCCCACCAGAACATCAGTTGCATGTTAGCCTTCCATAATAATCCGATATTATACTATCGTGTGCTTTCACTTATAACCAAAAGCAAAAAGGAATTTTAGGTTACTATTGTGCAGTATGGAATTGTGGGATGCGTTTCAAGTGAAAATATTGAATGTGGATAAAGAATAAAGAATCAATAGAATTTTCAATGCATTCGTTCCTAAGCTAAATATCTTCTACTAGTAAAATATACCTATATGTTATTTTCTGAAGGATTCATTTTTCTGGCTCTTGTGAGACTCTCCTATTGAAAGTATTACAATGAGATGATCCGATTCTTTCAAATTCACAATGTCATTTGGTTCAATAATTCCTTCCTTTTATGCCCCCTTCGGGATTTCTGTGAAGAAAAGGGTTTGGTTAGTTCAGCTATTATTGCCTACATCAATTATTGATAGATGAGATGACATTGGAATTCGAACTTGTCCATTGAATCCTATTGCCTATTGCTATTACTGCTGACCTTGTGAAAGTGGGATGGGCTATATGAGATTTCAGATGAATGATTTACTGCACTTTGTTATTACACACATGACGATGCTTTCATCGTTAGTGCATCACTAAATCAGGTAGGAGAATATTACCCAAATAATCCCAAGGAACAAATGAGAGAGTCGTGCTTGAGTTCTGAGGAAACTGAATTCTTGTGGGAACAGAATTAATGGAAAGGCTGATGTGGAGGCATATGAAGTTCACTTGTACTCCTCGTGTAAGCTCAGAGTTCTGAGTCTTTTGAGGGAGTGTGCAGGACGAGAGGAAACGAAATGAACGAGTTGAGAGAGAGTGAATAGATTAAATCCAAGTTTTTTGTTTATTTACTTAAAGAAATGTAAACCCATATTGGTGGAGAAGTAGAAGTAGCAGTAGTAGGGTTGATTTACTCATCTCATGTCTCTGATGAGATTGTTTGCTTTCACTCCCTCAAACTTCTCTCTCTCTCTCTCTATCTCTCGTCATATCTTTTCTCCCAGTGCGTCTCCACGAATGATGCACGAATGAAGATGGAAAAAAGTATAATACACACACAACAAGTAAGAGCGTCTTCTGTGTAGTGTAAACTATATGTGTGTGTGTTTATATCTTTATATGTGTGTGTGTGCTTTCATCTTCATCATGCATATTGTGCAAGAAGAAGAGCAGTAGTACATTCACATTCACACACACACACACACACAGAAAGAGAGACTACGGACTACGGAGATGGACTCGTTTAACTAATCTCTTTGATCAATCTTCTGAACAAATTAGGAATGAGTTGTATTCCTAATTTAATTAAACAACTCTTCTCGTCTCGAGATGAGCTCTTAGATTTATCCGTCGTCGTCGTACACACAAAAAATCCCTTATCACTGCGGAGAAATGAGTGGAAATGGCAATGGCGTGTCTGTGATGGAATTCTTTCCATGATTGAAAGACCCATTTTGCTCACGAGTTTAAGAGAAATTCACTTTAAATTGTATGTATTCAAATGAGGCAAAGTACCTTGGTGAATTAAGACTACCAGGCTTAGTCTCCACACTCCACACTGCTGCTATCCCTAATGGAAATAAGAACTTTTGTTCTAAATTCTAAATGTGCTTGATTCACTCATTGTTCGGTCTGTTTGGTGCATATGGTTGCAATTTACTTCCTCAATAGAAAAGGGCAGCTTCAGTTAGCCTGCCTTTTTGTCTCAAATCCTCTCTCTCTCTAACAATGATCGATAATTAGATGCATTTGAAAAACAAGTTTGGCTCGGATGGTCAATAGGATGCACACAGGGGAAGGCACCAATTCAGGCTTTGTATCCTTATTTCACAGAATGATTATTTCTACACGCAGTCAGAAGGATTAGAAAACCTTTGTATCAAAAATGGATGGTTTGAATATTTACTACTACGAAGATTGAGTGTAGCGCTAAAAGGCTCCATGGACCCTAAATCTTAGCAACCGCAGTAAACATTCTTGACGCAGTGGGGGTCATATGCGACTCCTACTCAACTCATGATATCGACCAAAATTTGCATCAAC
>JAQGAD010000586.1:0-33704 GCA_034696625.1 Isotomurus palustris | reverse complement strand
GTGGGCGAACGATATGAGAATTACTTTTCAGTGAACTGCTTTTAGTGACAACTTTTTAGGTTTGTCCGTAGATGAGTTTTTTGAGTTATATACTTAAGAATTGCCTTCCCCTCCAGCGTAAAAGCTTCTCACACAGTCATGCCCATGCATAATAGCTTAGCTCTTGTATAATAGATAATAGTTACACCACACCTGCTTCAACATAAAATCTGCGTGTGAGTTCTGCAAGATGACCATAATGCGAATTCCCTTTTTAGTAGTGCAAAGATTTCACAGTAGTCAGCAAAGTAGAAGTAGTGGGAAAACTTGGGCATTAGGGATGTTCCTGCGTTTCAAAAGAGGTCTGCGGAAGAATCAGTTACCTCATGCGATGCTTTTTATCTTCACATCCTTGCCATATTGCTTTCACAAGATTGCCATCAGTGTTGACGCCACAAATAAGGCAGACAGAAGGAAAGCAGAAGAGACAGAACAATAACGAGGTGTTTTCCGCACATCTGTCACTGCTGTCTTAATTACCTGCTTGCTAAGTAATAAGCAGAAAAGATTACCAGAGACGAGTGAGACTACTATACATTTTGATGTTTAAGAACTCAGCGTTCTTGTGCAAAACCTGACAGAATTATTTCGCAGCTATGTGTCAAGCCATAAGAAGTAAGAAGCATGATAAATTACCAAGTTCCTTTTGTCATCAAATCAACGTAGAATTTAGGTTGCCAAACAGATCTCAATGAGATACTCCGTTAAAATAATATTGGTGTTACAAATCGCATTGCATTTATTACACTTACTTCAAATGGAATTCCATTACTCAAGGAACCTAACTAATTGTGCTGTATTATCATTAATCCTTACTTTAGTTCACATAATAACGTTTATAATAAAACTCCAATTGCAAAATTGCAATTACTTGATCTTCACCAAGAATTCGTCTTTTCACTTCTCCTTCTTTCCAGAGACAATATTGGAGTGCAATTTCAAAACCTCAGGCTCCAAGAGATCAAGCAGGAGATTTCCGTCAGTATCGAAAAAGTTGGCAACAGATTTATCGAACTGGGCAGACTTTTCTGTCTTTCCTTTGTAACATACAAGACTTAGAGTGTAAATATCGTCAAATCTGCAAACAAAGTAGAACATCGGTTGATTCCATCGCTTAGATTTTAAAATAAGTCATTGAAGATCCTTAATCTTTTACCGTTTCATGTAAGAACTAGCTTCCCAAGACACAGCAGGGTCGATTCCAGCAGAGTCATTTTGTACGGCCACTGCAAAAATTCCTTTTTCCATATAAGCAGTGTACAGAGTTAGAACACCCATCATTACGAAATACGCCGACACGCACAACAGCAATACCGGCCTGAAACATCAAGTTACCAATCTTTAAATCAAATGTCACTCCCAAAATCGTTAATTTACACAAAATGTCTAGGTAAACTTACCTTGACTGGGGGAAGGGATAAAGATAATCCCACAGTAGGGCCAGCATCGCGATACCTACAGCAATGCTGCATATCGCAAGACGACCATCGACCAGATTGAAGTTCTCGTCGAGATTTAACTTCTTGATGAGGATATCTCGAACCGCATCATCCAACGCGTTCTTCACCGCTGACCCATCCCACTTGTTCACCTTTGGAGGTGGAGTAATCTCTTCCGCAACTGCTGCTGGCATTCTTCCAACTCCTTTTAATTAATTTACTTAACTGTTAATTAATTTTAAGATCACCTTTACAATCTAAAAACTCAAACACTGACAGACAATGAAATGTCAACAGCTTTCTCGTGAAAGGAGTACGTGGCACAGACACAAAATGTAGACAGATTGACATTCAAATATTCCCACTCTTTAGCGCAGCGCAGGTTTTAGTCTTTCTTTTGTTGCAGCCTTTTATCGAGATGAACAAAGACATGACTTATGATTTTGAATGCTAATTAATAATCAATCAATTTTATGCAAGACTCGCAATTAGTTTTATTGATCAAGCACATTTTTATTATTTCACTAGAAATCCGATTGCGTATTCTTGTATGGAGGAAGCTTGTGAAAAGCTCATGTGTAAAATAACAGGCTCCTTTTTTTCTGTTTGATCAATCAAGAACAAAAAAGAATTCTGGAGTTTACTGGAACTCGGGAATGTTTCTGCGGAAACTTTCACCAGCTTACTTCAAAATGAGACACCCACGAGGTTTTTTCGGAGGCTGTAAACACAGTAAAGATTTTATGAACTTCGTGAAAGTAAGTGTTTCTTGGTCACAAGTGGTCACACTGATCTCAAAGTGGTCATCTTCATTATTGTGAACTGAGAATCTAAATAAGTCATCATCAAGTTGGAACAGAATGGATCGCTACGGTATGTGGAACGCTCGAGGAACAACCAACAGTGAGTACGGGAGGTTCAGTTTCTTACAGAACATGCAACATCAGCAGCCCCCAACTTCCCAGCACAGTGGATTTAATCTGAGTGGACATCAGTCAAATGCGTGGGGAAATGGTCACGGGCAAGAACATGAATGTCAGAATGTCCATCAAGGGTACTACGGACAGCAGCAAGGTCACGCTCATCAGAATTATTACCATCAACCGAATTGCCCCAACGCTGCTAAGAACCAGTCTTGGATGCAACAACAGCAACAAGGCCAAGGCCAAGGTCAGGAACAAGATGGATCTGAACCGAGATTTACCATTCAAGTTGGAGAAGAAGCTGCAGCCGCTGCTTTAGGAGGAAAGGCAGAGTACCACAACCACTTTTCGATGGCTCAAAATCAAGGAGCTCCGATGACAATGCTTCCTCAACAAGGAAATGAAGGAGCCGGAGAATATGGACAACCTGAAGTAACTCATGTTGAAGCCGATTCATCCACCGTCTGTGCTCCATCTCCCTCAAGAGCAGCTGGAGAAAACACTGTTGAGCCTGAAACTGCTGGTGCACAAGGAGATTCTTCTCTTGGAAACATTCCTTCTGAATCTGGAAATGAAAAATCTGCTCCACCTTGTGCCCAGCCAGCTCAGCCGCAAGCTGTGAGTTTGATTCCAAGAAACTACAAACTTTTAAGCGTCTTTACATGACTAACATGACTTTGTTTTTACTTTAACAGCCGAAGCCTGGCAAATGGAGAGGCTTGAATTCCGTAAAATACGGTCGCCACGTCGTTCCATCCCAAATGCGAGGTGGAGATTCCAATCAAATGCAACAGCTTCAGAGTAGAATGCAGCATTTGCAGTTCAATCCTCAGGAGATGAATCCTTCTAATAGGAGAATGGTCATGTCCAAATCCGCAACTGCAATGGCAGCTCCTTCAGGAGGACAAGACCAGCAAGGACAGCCTCAGCAACCAGGAGGAGCTCGAGGAGGAAGAACTCGGTCTGCAGCTGCTGAGAAAGCTCATCTTTGTGGAAAGTGTAACAAATGCAAGTCAATCCTTCCGCCAGTCGTGGGTCCTTCTACTTTGACATTCCCTTCAAGGTCATCAATGAATCTGAAGAGTACGAACGCTGGGACCAGAAGCAAACATTACCTCGGCCGTCAGGATGGACAGAACTTCCGGGCAGTTCAATACCGAGAGCACAAGTGAAAGCTCTCTCTCTAAATGATTAAGTATTTTTGCAGAGAACTATGTAAACTACGTAAAACTACAAGAAAGCAGTCCACAGAAATATGTAATATGCTCGAATGGTGAATTGATTTTCTCTAAATAAACTCTGAATGCTAAATAATGCTTAACAAGGCGATACGTTTAATCTCAATCTCTTTGAAGTATCAAATATCAGTTTATGTAACTCCAATAAGGTATTACATAACGTTACTGTATTGGCCATTCACTGATTATTTATCAAAAATCTGCACACAAGACAGATAACCTGTTTTCACATATGAACGAAAGAATTAGTGATAAGACTCAACTATGCAGGTGGACACAATGGTCCACTTATATAACTGATAAAATTGGCGAATCTCTTCTTTCTGGGCATTCATCAGTCTGCTTGAAAACCTGAGAAAGGAACATTATTGCAGACACGATGAACAGCATTTTATTCACAGCGTTGTGTCTCATTGCATTGGTAACTTCTTACTTTCCATTAATACTTAACTAGGACTTCTAATTTCTAAATGAATAACTATTCCAGGGATCCATATCAGCTTCCAGTGTTACTCAAGACCCTCCAACAGCATATGAATATTACAATGGAGATGGTCGGACCTCCGGCTTGGTGGCTGAGAGCACTGGATTCTTGTAAGATATTTGTGCTCACTCTACAATTAAGGAAACTCACTAACTAACTAATCTTATTAGACTCAACGGAAAGCCTATTCGTATCATCTCAGGAGCCATGCACTATTTCCGAATTCACCCAGATCTTTGGAGAGATCGTCTAAAGAAACTGAGAGCTGCTGGAGCCATGGCTCTTGAAACATACGTCCCATGGTACGAAGCACACCAAGCCAATGCCTACACAATCCAAATATCGTTCTTTTTCTACAGGAACCTCCACGAGCCACAACCAGGAGTCTACGACTTTGGAGATGGCAACAATGACATGTCTTCATTTCTGAACCTCACAAGGTGGATCAGAATGGCTGAGGAGGAAGATTTATTTGTTATTTTCAGGCCCGGCCCATATATATGCAGTGAATGGGAATTCGGAGGTTAGATACTCCTTTAAAGTGATGAGTTGAAGTCAACAACATCTTTTACAAGTCTGCCTATTGTGACCCACAGGCCTTCCAAGTTGGCTATCCTCAGACAAAAATCTCGTTGTGCGATCATCAGATCCTGCTTACGAGGCCAGAGTCAAAATGTACTTTGATGTACTTCTCCCCATGGTTAAAGATCTCATGTGGAGCAACGGTGGACCAGTCATTATGATTCAAGTAGGTCTCCTCTTATCTCCTCCACTCCATTTGTACTCGTTTGTCTCATTTATACCTACCTGTAAAATTATAACTTAATTCTCTTATCATCTCAGGTTGAAAATGAATACGGAGCATTCGGATCTCTGGACAAGCCTCATTTAGAATACTTGAAATCACTTCTGGAAGAAGCACAACTAAATGAGCTTTACGTAACTTCTGACTCTCCTTTGACTGCACGAGACAACGGAGCTATTCCTGGAGTCTTACAAACTGCCAACTTCTACGATGACGCTCAAGGACAACTCAACGCATTACTGGAACTTCAACCGGATAAACCTGTGATGGTTATGGAGTATTGGAGTGGTTGGTTCGACCATTGGTTCGAGCCAGCACATAATACACGACCATCCGCAGGTTCATTATATCCCTCTATATACCTTTCCCAATTACCTGTGCAATTCAAGTAAATGTCCTTAACTTATGGTTTTATTCCACTCATTCGTCCCACAGTGTTCCAAGACAATTTGGAAGTGATTCTTAGAGATTACAACGGATCCGTCAACTTCTACATGTTCCACGGTGGCACAAGTTTTGGGTTCATGGCTGGAGCTAATGTGATTGACTTTTTCCCTTACTACGTTGGCGATGTTTCTTCCTATGGTATTTCATAATCAAATCACTATGTAAAGCTCCTTAAGTGACTTGTCTTCATTATGTAATCAGATTACAACTCTCCTCTCACCGAAGCTGGTGACTACACTGACAAATACACAATTCTCAAATATTTGGCAGAACAGTATTCCCTTGTGGAATTAAAACATCCAGAAATGCCACCTCAAACTGTTAAAATGCATTACCCAGATGTGTCTCTCCAGACTTTCTTAACTTATGATGACATCATCGAACAGATACCACAGACATCTAAATTCATGTTCAACCGAACTGTCTCAATGGAAGAGCTTCCAATTAATGGAAATGGAGGACAAAGTTACGGTTACATTTTGTACAGGACCAGGAGAAGTGTCGGAAATAACAGTGTAGTTGAGGTGAGTTAAAATTTAAAAGGGTTGCGTGCTATTGCAGAATTTCAGATGAATGTTCGCCTTGGATGCTCATTCATTTTAGATTGGACGAGCTAGAGACATGGCTACACTTATTGTGGACGGCTCAGTAAAAAGTGAACTTCCAGAGAATGTACTGCAGCTTCTAACAGCATTTGGATATTGGATTAGAACCAATCAGAGCAAAACTATTACTTTGGAATCCACTGCTGAAAGGAATGTAGACTTGCTGGTAGAGAACCTAGGCCGTGTTAATTTCGGTGGACCTGCAGATTACGAATATGAGAAGGGACTTCACGAAGGAAGTATCGTAATTGATGGAGAAGTCGTTCAAGAAATAGAGACGATGGCTTTAGAATTCAAATCGGCATGGGTCAAGAAGTTAGCCATTCATAAATTATGTTAAATACACCAAGGCTCATTAATTACTCCGAAAATCCGTTAATCTATAGTTTGACTGGATGGAGAGCCTTGGAAGAAGGCCAAGTGTTAGAAGGACCTGTGATGATTCAGTCCACATTTACAGTTGACACACCAGCAGACACTTGGCTCAATATGGCTCGGTGGCACAAGGGAATTGTCTTCATCAATGGATTCAATCTGGGCAGATATTTCAAAGTGGGACCACCCACAACTTTGTTCCTGCCTGGACCCCTTCTTGTCGCTGGAACTAATACTGTAAGCTCACTGACAATGGTTGCGTTTATATTTGAGAACGATTACACAATCCTTCACATTATTGCAATTTTTGACAGATCACTATTTTCGAACAATATGTCCCTGGGCCGTCCATTTCATTTTCAGATGTTCCATTCTTAGGATGAACATATAATTAATATGTATTCGCTACCACAGGAATCTAAATCTTATCCTTAATATTAAATTGTAATGTATATCGTAAACTTAAAAATTGATTTTTCATCATTTTCATTTCATTGAAAAGCATTTTTGGCTGATGAAGAAATTCAATACAACTCCTCGTGAGGAAAGTATTAATAATTCACCCGTTTCATGCAGCCTTAATAAAAGTATTTTGGTTCCTAGTCAGAACCATAAATATTTTATCGTGATACTTCTACGAAGCAATAAGTAACGACCACTAACCATTCTGTACTTTACCAGATTCCACCAACACAATCGCTTCCATTTCTCATAGATTGCAAAGATTTTAATATCTTTCAATATTTAGACCACAAGCTTCTCCATCCACGCATACACAACCAAATTCAAGAAATATTTGGAATTATTGCTGGTGGTACCTAAAAGCAAAACCTCACTTTCTCCTTTATACGACCTATTTTTCATATCCACCTCACCTACCTACACCTACCTATTTCTTCATCATAAATTCCCCAATCTAGAATCTACGTAAAAGTGATGTGGGCTCTGCATTCCATATCTCACAGAAAAAAAGGATAGAGAAATTCAGAAATCAAGCAAACCTTTTGGGACACTAGGGACACACAGAAATATTTAAAAAAAACTCTCTCCGACGTCTACCATTCTACATTACTACTAGCATATTAAAACTTAAGTCCATCTCTCCCGTGGATTTTTTCACACCATCCTGCCTTCTCCTATTACCCTAGAATATTCCAGACTTGCCTCATAAATACAACTTATCATATCTGCCACACACGATACTGTTTACTTGTAATGAAATTCCACTATTCCACCAGCTCACATACTTACTTACTTCCTTTGCTCTCCATTCCTCACGAGTATTTATGAACCCTCAGTGAAAACATTTAGAGTATGTTGCTTTCTCTCGAGTCGAGAGGCACCTGAGACTCTCCAATCCAAACCCAACATTGAACCAGCTTATTTAAAAAAGAACCTGAGAACCTACTTCTACACTTGCTACCTTGCAAAACCTCCTCTGTGCCTTTCTTCCTTCCCCGAGCAAAAGGAGCCACGCGTGTAATGTAGAAAACATTCGCAAGCACTGTTATAGACATACACCACAACGATCCGTGAATATTCCGGTCATCCCAGCTATCTATCTTGACGGAAAGACCTTCTTTCACTCAGTTGGGCTCCAGAAGCTCCAGAACCAACCCACACCACAGCCAGCCAGCTCCACTCCAGTAATCCATCCGTAATTCCACAATATCCCTTTCACTAAACAAGAAAGTCCCTTTCACTAAATACGTATCAGACTTTTGGCTTGTTCACGGTTGTCCTCCCTTCTTTCATTCACTTTCACCAAGAGACTGAGATATTCATAAGCTCACTCTTCATTTCCCATTCCCACAGCAATATTGCCAAAGAAGCTACAGACAAACTTTCTCTGTCTGTTGCGTCTAAAAACCTTGGTCTCTGAGCTCCATTTACACAATATCCAACAATCCAACTATCTATCCACAACATTAAGTATGGACCAACTGAGACAAGCTGGAGCGATTCCCATTCCGAAGCATAAAGACATGGGCACATTAGAATTCGATCCTCCCGATGGATTCATAGGGAAACAGAATATCTTTCCAGACCCTGTGACTTCTCCTTCGTACATGGAACTGTGGGACATCGAGAAGAACCTCAGATTCCATGAATGGCGAGTGTGGATAGGATCTCACTGGAGACTCCCGATCCACATCACTTTCCTCTACATTATGGCCATCTTTCTCGGCCAAATTTGGATGAGACGAAAAGGACCTTACAAGTTAAACAGATTAATGATCATATGGAATGTCATTCTTGCTGCTTTCTCTCTCGCTGGATTTTTACGCTCCATGCCCGAAGTACTGCATCTACTCGATCGACCCAATGGATTTTACCGCATTGTATGCTCAAGGTTTGTATCCTTCCTTTTCCTTATATCGCTTTCTTCACTACACTACACAACACACACACACACACACACACACTGTTGCACTTAAGTGCTTCTTCTCTCCTTCTCTTTCTCTCGTCTGACTTACATTAAATCCTTCCTCAAACATATGCATAATGAGGTACGTGCTGTGTGAGTGCGTGAAGAAACATGTGCAATCCTTCCACTAAAAAGTCACTCAACACTGAAGGAGGAGCTCTATGCGAATATAAGTTATATGTTATAAGTATGCTCATTTGTATGCAGAACAATGCCAACCACTTGCCACTTTATGCAACGATGAGCTCAAAGGTAACACAATAAAAAATTAGTTCTCTTTATTTCAGAGAGGGATATAACAATGCCTCAGCCTTTTGGGCTTTGGTCGGAACTTTCTCCAAAGTTGCTGAACTCGGTGACACTGCTTTCATCATTCTACGAAAGAAACCATTGATTTTTCTTCACTGGTGAGTTGTTCTCTGTTCTCAGTTGTCAGTCTTTCCTGTCGCTCATAAGATAATGAAATATGATGAGAGACATCCACCCAGCTTATAAGTAATCGTGAGCGAAATGCATATCAAAGGTTTTTTCGTTAATTTTCCTTGTATGAAGTGCTATATCAAAAGCACGTCAATCTTTTATGATATTCTTACAGTTTATTTTACCTAAATAAATTGCACCTTTTATAATATTCAGCTTACGTGTATATATTTTCTAAATGAAACAAAATGTGGAATATCCTAAAAGTTGAAAGTCTCTTTTGGTGTGCTTTCCAAACACACCACAAATCGATACATCATATACGAAATTTCAACTCCTGTCTACAGTACACAGGAAGGATAAATTGGGTAGATTAAGTCGCATCTGAATAATTTAAATATCGACTTTCCCTTATTGTTTTAGGTTTCATCACGCAACAGTCATGATGTATACTTGGGGAACATTCGAGTATTGCGACCCAGTACACCGATTATTCATTGTAAGTTTATACAAGACAGCTAAGTTAGTTTCATTATAATAAACTGCCACTTTCTCTCTCTTCTTTCCCTTTTCCTGTTAACACAAAATATCCAAAGTCTCGGTGAATTCATATTTCAACAGCCAATGAAACAATGAGTACATGAATATCAAAATATAGAATATCAATATCCAGAATAGAATATCCATTCCAAATTCCACAATTCAGAACTCCGTGCAGTTCCCTAAAAATTTGCAATCCTTATGGGAGGAATAGAAATTAGATAGCGAGCAACAACTAGTCTATAAAGAGAGAGACACAAACACAGAGAGAGAAAGTGAGTGAGTATTGGGGAGGGTACAGAAATAATTGAAGTTTATAAATGATTCAGGTGATGAACTACTTTATCCATGCTGTTATGTATTCCTACTATGCTCTGAGGGTAAGTTGATTTTTAACTTTTAAGCAAAAATAATCGATACACCTACACGAGAGTGCAGAAACAGAATTCAAAGAGAGACATTTTCTTCCCGTATTCTTTATGCTACTTTGGTTGTGAAACAGGCGATGGGAATTTCACTACACAAAAGCCTTTCCATGGGTATTACGTCACTTCAACTGGGTCAGATGATAGCAGGAGTTGGTCTCAACGCATACAGCTTGGTCCTCATAAGTAAGGGAGAAAGTAAAAGTTGCAAGTTGCATGGGAAGGTGTTGTGCAGAATATAAATGTGATATTTATTGATTAACTTTTTGCTTTCCATGATACACCTCTCATCATCCTTCACCAGCACAAGGGACTCCGTGTGCCAGGAAGATTCAGAACATTCAATTGGCCTTAGCAATGTATGGATCCTACTTGGTCCTCTTCGCTCACTTCTTCTACACATCGTACCTTTCTCCTAAGAAAGCTAAGGCTAAGTGCCACTAACAGGCAAGAAGCACACAAGGATCCACACACTTTCTTAGACGCTCCTAAAACCATAAATATCATCTTCTACAACTTCATAAAACCCTCTACTGTGTACTACTACTAATAATACTTGCTCCCCACCCACAAACGCACAATAATCCAATGCAATAGATTACTTACAAAACTAACAAGTGTAACAACCAAGGCGTGGCCCAAGGAAAGTGAGGTTTCCTGTAAAAAATAAATCTTAGGGGAATATGGGAATATCCAATATCTATATATCTATCTATATACCTAAATCGTATATTTAGAATATGGATGAATTTATTATTTATAGAATTACTTACACTAAGCCAGCCAAATGTCAGTGAGTGATTAATAATAGCAATGTATGCATGCTCTGTATAATGATTATAGCATGCATTTATAGACTTAACTTACATACATATACTTTCTACATAATTCTATGTTAAGCTAACCTTAATATAGCTCGTCATTACGTTTGTGATTTAGAATTTAAACTACCAAAGTAGGCGTATCGCTAATAGTAGAACCTTGTTCTTATACTTCATGTGTAATTAAAGCCTGGTTGCGAAATAGAATTAAGGAATAATAACTTCATGTATTTATCTATAGTAAGCCTCATCTCAAACAAAGTATAGTAACCAACAATTCAAGACAATTTCGAAGCAATAATAGTCTCACCACTTCTTTATCATGAATGCTAGATTAATCGATTATCATATTATACAGTAAACACTAACAGTATTAATAATTACAGCAACTGTTCGAAGTTATGTTTGAAGTGATTGTTTCTAAAATGTAGAAGTACCGTAACTGCACCTTACACCCTAAATAAGACTTTAGAAGTATTTGTAACAATAATTTTTCTTAGTCTAAAATCTAGACGATCAAGTACCAGTAAATACTTCATGACTTCTTTTGTACAGACAGTTGACCAGTTGATTAGGCTAAGGACAGAAGGATAGTTAATAACCTACGTGTAGTCTAAATGCCTTCATCTCAACAATAAATTTCATTTAAATGCTATCGGTTCATTTCTTCATACAATGTAACAAATGTCTTAGAATACCATCTTAGAATCTTCAGAATTAATCTAACTAGTGAATAAAAAGCACACGGTTTCATAAAACTCCAGGAAATCTCAATTTGCCCCGTCTCACCTAACCAGACCAGACCACAGGACAAAGCGCGCGAATCTGCTTTCTCACATTTTCTCCGGCAGCGTGTGAATTACACGGAAAAAGCTCCACTCCCACTGGAGAAAGAATAGATTGTTTTCACAATAACATTGTCTCCAGTGAAACTTGTTTACTTTCTCCAGTGGAATTTTTACGTTCTTATATAAAATACACATTTTGTGGATCTCTTGGAGTTAGGTTTAAAATATTCTAGTCACCAAAGATGACTCTGTATCGAATCATTCCGAGGCTGAAAAAGACCCTTCTATGGAGCGCCTCAAGGTCCTACGCTGGTCCTGCAAGAATCACCAATCATGGAAAGCATTATGACCTGGATAAAATCAGAAATATTGGTATTTCTGCTCACATTGATAGTGGAAAGACGACTGTCACCGAAAGAATTTTGTTCTACACTGGAAGGATTACAGAAATGCATGAGGTAATTGTTGATTTTATTGTTATCACATTGGAAGATGTTTAATTATGAAATTAATTCAATGTTATTAATTTATTTTAGGTGAAAGGTAAGGATAATGTAGGAGCTACAATGGACTCGATGGAACTGGAGAGACAGCGAGGAATTACGATTCAATCTGCGGCGACCTATTCTGTGTGGAAGGACTACAACATCAACATTATCGATACACCTGGTCACGTCGACTTTACTGTGGAGGTGGAGAGAGCTCTCAGGGTTTTGGATGGAGCTGTGCTTGTCTTGTGTGCTGTCGGAGGAGTCCAAAGTCAGACCATGACGGTTAATCGACAAATGAAACGATACAATGTGCCGTGTCTTGCGTTCATCAATAAGTTGGATAGAATGTCGTCGAATCCTTCGAGAGTCCTGGGACAGCTGAGGTCTAAGTTGAGCCATAATGCGGCTTTTCTCCAACTCCCTATTGGCTTGGAATCAGATTTTGCTGGGATTGTGGACATTGTCGACAAACGGGCTCTTTATTTTGATGGAGACTTTGGGTATGATACATCACTTCTCACAATAATGCTTTTAACCAAAATAAGCAAATCTGATTTGATAACTTGCCATGTGAAGGGAGATTGTAAGAGAAGACGAAATACCACAGAACATGAGACAGCAAGCAGAAGACAGTTATCAAGAGTTAATAGAACACGTTTCGAATGTTGATGAACATCTAGGAGAAATATTTTTGGAAGAAAGGCAGCCAACAACGCAAGAACTAAAAGGTATTTATATCACCTTACATTCTACAATCAACTTTGCATTTTGTTGTTTTGATAAATATTTGGTGAATATTCTAGAGGCCATTCGACGAGCGACTTTGAAACGAGAATTCACTCCTGTGGTTTTGGGATCAGCGCTGAAAAACAAAGGTGTTCAACCTATGTTAGATGCTGTGGTAGATTATCTTCCAAACCCTTCTGAAGTTCAAAATTACGCTTTCTCGAACAATGATACCGGGTATGGGCTATTTATTTTTATTAATTTAATAATTTTTTACTGAACTCTAACACTAGTTTTTAATTTCATGCAATAGGGAGGAGAAAACAAGAATTTTAATGAGTCCTGAGAGATCAAACAAGAAACCTTTTTGTGGTCTTGGCTTTAAGCTGGAAGCCGGTAGGTTCGGACAACTCACGTACGTTCGAGTATACCAAGGGATGTTGAAGAAAGGCGATAACATTTACAATACTAGGACAGGAAAAAAGGTGCTGCTTCATTTCATATTAATATCTATCAAATCTCGTGAGTTGTAGTTGTTACGACTGTGATATTGAAATTTAGGTCAAAGTTCCAAGAGTTGTGCAAATGCACGCAAATCAAATGGAGGATGTTAGCGAAGTATATGCGGGAGATATATGTGCATTATTTGGAGTCGACTGTGCAAGTGGAGACTCCTTCGTGACAGACAAAGACTTAGAAATCTCAATGGAATCTATTTTCGTACCAGACCCTGTAATTTCTATGAGCATCAAACCTAAGGATCATCAAGATATAGACAAGTTTTCGAAAGCAGTTGCAAGATTTACAAAGGAAGATCCTACATACCACATCGTTTATGACACAGATAACAAGGAGACTATTGCGTCTGGTATGGGAGAGCTGCATTTAGAAATCTACGCCCAGGTACAACGAATGTCATATTTTTTAAACATAGCCCTAATTGTGATGCACATTTTTTTGATCAGCGAATGGAACGAGAGTATAACTGTCCGGTGACAATGGGAAAACCCAAAGTTTCATTCCGAGAATCGCTGGTCGCCCCAGTTGAATTCGATTATTTGCACAAGAAACAAAGTGGAGGTTCTGGTCAGTTTGGTCGTGTCATCGGAGTCCTTGAGGTAAATCTTTTATAATTTAATTTTGATTAACAAAATGATTAACGTCTGTCTTTTTATACTGTAGCCGTTGCCTGCCGAGGAAAATACGAAAGTGCTGTTTAAGGACGAAACTGTTGGAACCAATGTTCCGAAGCAATTTGTACCTCATATTGAAAAAGGATTTCGAAGAGTGTGTGAAAAAGGCTACTTATCTGGCCACAAAGTATCCGGTGTTAAATTTAGGTTGATTGATGGGCAATCGCATATAGTCGATTCAAACGAAATCGCATTTATTCTTGCTGCCCAAGGAGCTATGAGAGATGGTATTCTTTTCTAATCTTATATTTATATCTAATCTAACGTCTAACATGTTTTGCTGATGCTGACACTTAAAATATTTACAGCATATGAACAAGGGCACTGGCATATCTTAGAACCAATCATGTCTGTCGAAGTCACAGCTCCAGTTGAGTTTCAAGGATCAGTAATGGGCCAACTCAACAGGAGAAAAGGAATCATAACATCAACAGATTCAAACGAAGGATGGTTTACCGTAAACGCAGAAGTCCCATTAAACGACATGTTTGGCTTTTCTTCCGAATTACGATCTATGACTCAAGGCAAAGGAGAGTTTGCTATGGAATACTCTCGTTACTCTCCATGTCCTCCAGACGTCCAGAAGCAATTAGTAGATGCCTATCAAGACACTTTACATCCTAATCAACAAGCAGCAAGAAAGAAGAAAAACTAGTGTTTTGAAAATAGTATGATTAGTATGAATGAACTAAACTGTAATACATTTTATAATGAATTGCAATATTTTACATCCTAAGGTACTTCAATTTCATGACTAAACTCCTTAAACTTCAAATGTAGCTTTAACTTAATCTCGTCAAGACTTCAGGAGCACGAAAATGTGAAAGCTTAGAATGATTAAGCAATTAAAGTATTAATAGTACTTTTAATTTATGATGAATAACTTTATACATTTCTTGAATGTCATGGCCATAATCTTGCATAAGGATTGGTTATTGACTAATTCACAACTACAAGTACAAACCACTCTAAATCACATTAATCCCCGACTTAAAAGCTCATAAAAATATAATGCAACGAAACCAGTCCTTGTATTTCAATGAAATCTGAATGACGAAATGCTTCGATGAATTGCTCACTGGTGTATGACGAAACATGAAATATGAGCCCGAAAGAAATAGATACCACGATAACGGCAGATAAATAGAACAAGTATTTATTCAATGCTGACAGCATTGCAATGCAAAAATATCATCAGACCAGAGCGGAACTCAATATCACTTATCATTTAAAACTAAATATCTTTGGCATAGTTAGGAATGAATCATCGTGGAAATTAATACATTTTTGCTTTTGATACCCTCACCATCAGTCATCTCTCATATGTCTCATATGTATGGGTGGAGTATCGCCAGCAGCTAATTGACTGAATAACATTACTAACAACAATATTAATAGACATAAATCTTCTTCAGCTCGCTCTTAAGCTGAGGCGGAAGATTGTTAACATCAAATCGATTTCTTTCTGGTTTATTTGATTTGAGACCACTGAAGAATCTGGTGAATCCGCTTTCATTATGTCCACCACTTTTGTTCCTGGACTGATCATCAAAAGCATTGTGACTTCCTTGCCCAAATGAATGAGAACTTCCTCCACCACTCCTCTCAGATCGCAGTCTACTTAAAGGCATTCCTGATCCTGATCCGATTGAGGTGAAGGTCTTCCTTCCATCGTCTGAACGAGAATGGTTGTGGAAACTCATTATGTTCTTTTTACCACTCACAGCTTTCGCAATAGAAGTAGTATTAGCTGTAGGTTCACTATCTAGTGACCCAGTACTGCGCCCACTATCTCCCGAAGAAATAGAACTACTGGAGTCTCTTCGATGCTCCACGCTGTAGTCGTACGACTGGTTCTCCTTGAACTCTGTATCTTCGAAGTAGTTAGACTTGGTCAGTGGGGAAGACGACGGCGACTGGAAGTCTGAGTATGAATTCAACAAGTCCAGCAATGGAACTGATCTACTTGGTGAACAATGTCTGCTCGACTTATCGGTAGCAGGTACTTCCTCTTTACTGAGACACTGTCTTGGGGTAGGATGAGACTTTCCAGAATATCTGGTGCTGTTGCTGCTAACTGCTGCTTTGTAATGATGGTCCCGTATATTATTAGTATTATGCTCAACGTAGATTAACTCAGGTTCCAAGGCTTCTTCTATATCTTCTACTCGATCAAAACTGACAGGATCCAAGGCCTCAAGTGAATGGAAGAGCAAGGTAGAACCTCTCATAATTCGCTTGCTATCTCCACCTCAATTAGCTGGTGCCCTACTATCTGAAATTACACAATAAAGTAACAAATAAATACACAAGTTCATGTGATGATCTTATGTATGCAAAACACTATCATCGCGTCATACAACACAACAGGGTGGACCATTTAACTATTTACAGCTTAATGGGCACTCTGTCAACTAACAATAAAATTGATAATTCAAGAAAAAATTGTTTGCACACACTCACCGAACTATGAAATTACGTATTGCAAGCAAATGTCAAGATTGCTTTTGTATGCATCAGGAAAAGTGATTCGTGTGAGGTTTCCAACTAGTCCCACTCCCTGATAGCAACTCTTATTGTGGTTATTACTGAGTACTGACGACACTCAAGAATTTGATAAATGAAGCACAACAACTGCAGAAGTTGTTCTTGTTCACGTAAAAGTTCAACTGACGAAAGAAACAATATATTATCTAGTAGAACAATAATTGATCGTTGATATGATCTGAATATTATGACTCATCCAACTATCTCAACAATGTGCTAACGGTCTACAACTACCTTTGTTGAATTTTATCAAGCACAAAATGACTATTCTTTTTCCTTGTTATCCTTCTCTCACTCTCTCTTTGCAACTGAATGTGTTGTTGCAAATTTCTCTTGCATTTATATATATGTGCACCCCCGTCCTCCTGCTGTGTAGGTTGATGTGATGTGTGTCTGGCTGCATGAAAAAAACTCAAATTGAGACGTGCAAAAACAATCTTAAGCAGTTTAACATGAGGCTGAATGCAAAGGGTTGAAGTGTGTTCATACATTATACTTGGCAGTTGGCAGTGGTATAATAGTAGTCGGTTACTTCAAGTTGGTAGTCTCAAAGTCTCAGTTGATGTAAGGAAGGTTCCCACCATGTACTGGCAGTACTGAGAAATGACAGCATATCTTCTTCACTCGTAGTAAGTAGTAAGACTTTCATCATCTTCGAAGGAAGTGTTGTTGTTAAACCCAGTTCAGTGTAAAAAAGATGATGCAAACACTACAAGGAGTTTCATTCAAGAGGTGGATCACTGGTTCTCTCTCAATATAATATGCATGCATCCCTCTCTCTTAACTCTCAAAAGCCCAAAAGACCTACTCGATACTCGTTGTTCGCCTGTCATGATAGGGATGATTGTTTTTAACTTTAAGACCAATTTAAAACGAGTTCATTTACTCTTAAAATCCAATTATATTGCAAAATACGAGTTTTTATGCCTCCCAAAACCTTAATTACAACTATTATTGTTTAAGTCCAATTGAATGTTATTCAAGCATTTCATAAAAATTGCTTTTCGCAAAACTGCATTTCTACGTGTACACGCAGGTGGTTTATTACGCTATTTACTCTTAACTAGTTGAAAAACATTTGGGAAATATTTCCTGTAAATTTTGGATGATTACCTGCTGAATGCATGACTCATTGGAAATTCAAAGAAAGAGTACGATTCCATTTAGCCTAATGTGACAAATATTTTGAGCTTGAATAATAATATTTGGAAGTGGTAGAACAAGTGATGCAGTGTTTGTTCCGTGGGTCACAGAAATGGAGTTTGACATGATCATTAATTGTGCATGCAACTGCGTTGTATTTTGCACTCTGGTTTATCGCGAAAAGATAACTTCGTGGTTTAGTCACTGGAAGTCGTAGTCCGAGGTAATCTGCTAAAGAAAAACCCTGACTTTATCGCCAAAGTTGAATGAATTTTATGTTTTGATGCGCAATTACTTCTGCCTCATGGACTTTTTATAACTGCTGATGGACTTGCATATAAAGAAGATTATAAGCTCTTGTATAATAGCTTAGTGTGTTGACTGTGTTATGTGATGGTACGCATACATATTACAGAACGTTCTCAGTAAAATGAGAAAATGAGAGTTGAAACTTGTTTATGGAGCGTGGTCCAGCCTAATGACGTAACCAGTACCTGATTTTTCGCTTGCACGTGGATTGGAGGTGGAGATAAAATCACAATGTGCTAAACTGCTAACTAGTATTGCTAATTAAAAATGCTCATTTGTGATGAACACAAAAAGTAATCGATGACAAAAACAGAAAACAATCTTCTAAATAAAACGAACTTGTTCTATGGAATATCTCCAGGTCTTCTGGAAAGTCAAAGATCTTTCGAATGACACAAACACTACGATCTCTCCTCTCAATGAGACAAAAAATTCAAGGCCACTTGATTGATCACTATAAGCAGACGTAGTGTATCCAAAATAAATGCACCTTGCAAATTCTGTTGATTTGATGAATGAATGATAGGTTAACTCAGGCGAGACATGAAAGAGTAGTTTTCCAAAACAAGCCCCAAGTTTATTTACGAAATATTTCCTCTCCAGAAATACATGGAATCCTTAATGCAAGAGTTTTAGTCAATTACAATCTATACCAATAATAACAAATCTACTTGCGTCAAGATCCTAATGTTGATATTATGTAAAACAGGTAGGATACTAATACACTGTACTATAGGTTTATACATATACATGGCACGTATATAATATATAAAATGAAAACGGAGTCTTGGAGCCATTAATCGAATAAAATGAAACATTAATGTACTTTGAATACAACAATTAATTAATTAATACTCCTAATAACATTAGACTCATATTTATAGGACTTCAAGAGCAACCTTAAGTTTGTAACGCACACTTTTATACTTCAATCTTCACACACAACTAATACTGTTATTCAATGTGCTTAAATAACTTGACAGGCCCGAACCACTACAAAATGCCCAAACGAATGAAATTCATTTCGTGTAGGGAGCATTTCTCATAATTAAGTATCATTACCGTAAATACATCATGTACAATGCTATTCACATTCAATCTTATTTTTATACTCCTTTCTAAAAGTTCTTAAGGATGAAGGAATTTGTATGGTAAGGTGACAAGAAGGAACATTTCAGGGGCGATTTTAGGACACTGTCCCACTTACATATTATACTTTGGAATATTAGCGATCAATGGAAAGGGTCAATTGAAACATTTATTCAGCGATAATTACCACAATGGGCACAAATACCGTTTGTAACAGTTTAACTTACAGCCTTGCGGCTCAACAAGAACAGCCTCTCATATTATTTCATTCAGAACAAATATTCGATTTCCATTTTTTCGCTTTATTAGCCTTAGCTTGTTTAGTTTTAGTATTCACGCTCTTCGCACATCAGTTCAATTATATCACCATCAATTCACACATCATCACATCAAATTCACGCACGCAGCTCGCAAACATCGGTTTCATACATATAAAGCTATTGAAACATTTGAACTAGACTTATTCAACATACTACAAATAATTTCATGATAACCAATGTTATATTTTGGTTCTAAAAGATCTACATAACCTCCAGCATTAATTTTTACCAAAATAAAGGAAAAGTAATGACCTTATACAAAACTAAGGTAAATAATCTAACACAGAACGCATTTAACGCAGATTTGAAAAGTGTATCAAAGAGTGTATTATAAACTACAGATACGATTGTCTCAAGTCACATGTCGTGTCAATTTAACCTTTAAACTTACATATTTAATCACAATAACATCTAATCATCATATTATATCAATCTTAGTCGGAACTCGGACAATAATTAATTTGTTCGAATAGTACACGATTTTTCCTTAACCCCGTAAAACTACAGAATAAGGGAGATTTTACAAGCTTAAAAGTTACTTTTCATGGCAGGGTACTAAAATTTAAACTCGAGAAATTATAGCCCATTAGATTAATTGAGAATTGAGACAATGAAATACTAAACTAGAACACCACCTTTTATTACATAGACGACTAACTTTCCACATCTAACCTTAAGATATTAAGATATAGTACATTAATTTAAAATTCAAAATCCCACAGTAAGATATTCATAAAGAAGTTGTACATCTTTTAAGGAAAAAAATAAGATGACACAGACTTCCTCAGTAGTTCAGTTTAGATGTCTACGAGTAAAAAGCTCAATTTCAAGTGAGAACATGCCACATTGCAATAGACTTCCTGAAATTCTGACTCATATCCTGCCAGTGATTGAGTTCGGAGCCGTCTTCATGAGGTCCGAGGACACATGAGCCAACGACAGCATGCGACCCCATGAGATCGTTTGACTGATCCAAGACGCAAATCTGTAATTCAATAAAGAGTTGACCCATTTAACTAAACAATAAACACAAACATTAGTGGAGTTTGTTATTGTTTCTCTGCGAACCTCAAGGGCAGCGTTGGCTAAACTATCCGCAGAGATGGAAAAAGCAACTGCCTCATTCCACACAGGATCATTTGTATTTTTGCGAGCAGAAGTCTTCTTCTTCTTAAGCCTTTTACCTCCTCCACTCAAGTAGACTTTGACAAATGGGTCTGTGCAAACGAGAGTGAAAGTTGTTTGAACAATACAACATTACATAAGTAAGTACTTCACAATTCACACAATAACACACTTCATTCTTGCATTTAAGGATTCTTATGTCTTATGATATAACGTGTTACAGACAAAGTAATGAATATTTATACATGAAACTCACCCAGAGAGTCCTTATTTGGAGGAGAATAGAGATTCCTTGCTTTCAAAAGTACAACAGTCAATCTCTCTGCTGATGGCAAGTAGGACAAGGAAACTAATATTTCCTGCCTTTCTCCAGAAGGCTGTAAAAAGAGAAAAGTCGCTTTCAGAAACAAGACTTCCCTTTGAGTTGAAACCTCAAAAAGATCGAATAAATTTATATCAAAAGACTAAAAGCCATACGCGCGCACAAGGCGCACGCTATAAGACTCCTGAATAATAAAAAGGATTTAAAGTAAATAAGAAGTCTTTTGCCGATTCCCATGAAATTTCAATGCGTCTTCCTTTCTTAAGAAATGGAAAGCTCAGAGTACTTCAGCCATTCAGGGACAAAGATGTAATATCTCTCTTTCTCTCTTTTACTTCCCTGTGTAATAATACACAACACACAAAGATACAAAATATACACATTCTTTATGCCTTCTGCACAATAATTAAGTCTTAATAGAAGCCACTTCGTTTCTTTTTACTGTCATCCATATAACTCTCAGAATTCAAAAGACTAGCGACACTAGATATCTCATGGAACATCCAAACCCTTATCCGTTACTTTCTCACACATAAACAAAAATAGATAGATGATCGTATATCCGCAGTAAAGAGTTAGGAAATCTCAAAACAGAAAGATAACAAGAATCTAGAATCTACGAGCCTCATCTTCACATACGATTGACATATAAACTAAAATCGTTGAGTGAGTACAAACCTTCTTATTTTTGATCACTTCAGCCCAAACTTCCAGATTTGTGGTTACGTCAAACTCATCCAACCGCATGGAAATTTGACCCACCACATCATTTCGGGAGTATCTATCGTAATCGAATACCTGTGGCAAATAAAAGCAACCAGTCATGAATTACGTAACCACACAGAGCACACATTTAAAGTATAACTTTCATCATGAGGATTCCTTTTGGAGAAATATTAATTCCCAGAACTGTAGGTATACATTAAAAGAAACTTCTGATAGGTCGTTCGTAGAATAAAACTTCATCACAACTTAAAGCGAAACTCTTTTAATTAGTTTTACTCTCAACATTGATCACTCGTGGTTTTTACTTTCTACGTTTCCTTTTACTTTCCTCCAACTTTCCTTCGTGTAATTGCAAATGTATTAAATATTGCAAATCAAAATTTGTTATTGCAACTTCACAACTTCCTCTTTCACTTAACAATAATAAAAGGAGAAGTCAAGGAACCTAAGAATTCAAAAAATGAAAAACACATATCCGTTTCAGTTGTTTCATAAAGTTACGTGTGTGTCATTTTGCTTTGTGTAATGCGTACATACGCCTTCTTATTATTTGCAACATATTTTGCAGTGTTTTCAGTATTGATTACACATGAAAACACGCGTATCCTATTTAATTCAAAACGAGAAATCTCGTTATCACTTTCCTGGAAATCATATAGAACGAACCTAACACCTGTGTTTACCTGTAATATAAGAATTTTTTCCTTGAGATCTTCTTGTGAGACGGGAAACTTGAAGTGCTCGTCGAAGAAAGGGTTGGGCTCGTTTCGGTGTATGCTGGTCTGTCTTTTTCTTGAATCTACCTCAGGTGAGAGATACAACCGAATGTATGGATCATTGAATCCTCCTTGATTGCTTCCGGCTAAGTCATGAGCTACAAACAGAGAGAAAGCTTATTTAAAAGGTATTCCAGCATCTCCGTCATATACACTTGTACAGTATGTAATTTATCACACACTTCGTGTCTTATTTACAAAGAATATTAAAACACGGATGACTGCTCCTTGAACACTCGTTCTTTCCAAGGCTAAGCCCATTATGATGTCTCACTTACACAATATCCTTAAGCAAACACTTTAACAGTGTAAACTTCTGTGATTCCCCTTTTATACCTTCAGAAGGTTTCTGAGTCTTAAATTAAGCACATTTTCTATGTACACACTCTGTTTGCAGAATCAACAGCAGAACCAGAGCAGAGCAGAGCTTGTAACCTTCTGTACCATTTTGAATTCAAGGTGTTGCAGATTCAAGAAATTCATCCAACATAGTAAACTGAATTTCACTACAATATCATACAAAGTCATATGTATACAAAAGCTCTGCAACACACCTAAACGAGATCTTAGCTACCCATATCATCCATTATACCTGGTGAAGGTTGAAAAACGATGTTACAGTTCAGTTCCCTGTTACGTGATAGCTTAAGGCTCAGGTGATACTTGCACACTTCACTTAATACTTTTCCATTTCCCGAGCGACTTAATTTAACTCCAACTCAGTCTCGGATTCAAAATCCGCATTCCGCATACCTTTGTACACTCTGCTCTACCGTAAAATCCAAATATCTCCCTTTAGTTCATACTAATCCATCAGAAAAAAGAGATTACACAATTTTTCTACATCACTTGGCACGTTCATCTGAATCCAACTCTGTTACAAGTTGGATCCATGTGAGAGCTAAATCGAGAACTACCATTCAGACAATCAATACATGCCTTAAGAAAACTTACAGCACACAGACCTTCGAAAAAAGTTACACAAACATTTCCAGAGACTCTAAGGACATACTTCCTTTCGAATGTGAAGCTATACAGCATTAGCTGAATTTAAAATACTAATCTTGCTGCATGTTTATTCATATTTTCCATGAAAATGACTTTCTAAAGCCTCGACACTTTCACAAAAAGACATGTACATCGTACATGCATATTTATAGTCAAACAGTAAGCCTTTTATTAACACTCCACTCCACTTTCCAGTATCACAAGAATGTACAAATAACACACACGTCATTAATAAACCCACGTCTTAAATCGTCTCCCAAAACATCCCCCCTCCCTGTCTGGTAACAACTTCCAACTTAAATATTTAAACACGCAATGTTAATGAGGATGGAGACTCAGACAACTCCCACATCCTTAACTCATAAAGATCCTCATTAAAATTTAAAAAGATCTTTAGTTTTCCATTACACCGATTGATTTAGATTACACTTCAAATCCAATCTGAGAATTCCGTGGGGATTCCTCAACATCAAAGAGACTTGCTTTCTCCTTCCTTTCATTTCCAAACATGAGCTTCGCACTCAATGCATTCGAAGCACACACACACACAGCAGCACAGCACCAGTTTGATCTTCTGAGCTTGACACATTCTCATATACCAATATTATATATCACCGTGATACTATTTCAAAACAAGCCTATCACTTTCACTTCGTCCCTTACTTTCTTCATGTTCAAGGCTAAACTGTAAAGAATAAAGATGATGCTGGCAGTAGCCCCATGGAAGTTATTATAGCTCACAGCCACACAGCCACACAACTAGTGCTTATGAAAGTTAGGTACTGGTGAAAGCTTCTCACCAATATCGAAGCCTTCCACCAACACAAATTAGAAATCAAATTGATTCAGAATTAGTTTTGTGTACGCCACCAACGAAAGACCTTCAACTTTCAATTTCAACATGAGAGTAATAATAATACAAAAACCTATACGCATATTTTCCTATCATCTGCTTAGATGCTGTGTGCAACCTAAATACCTAAATAACCTTTCCATATTTTCAATTTACTGTACACAATTTCAATGTCTATTGAGTTTTTTTCGGTCCAGTGCAGTGTGTTCAACAGGGTTAAGTGAAAGCGTAGTCCTCGAGCAAAAAGAAGGAGAGAAAACTTTCTCCTCACCAACTAGCAAATCACATAAACCGTCTTTGCTTTGAGTGACAACGAGGAAAAAAATAGCAAACAACTTGCATACCAAACCACTCAGCTGTAAAGTTTACAAATAGTGTGCATGTGAAATGACATCTGCAAGTGACCGACATCAAACTAACCTTCAATTACATGCACGTGGAAATCCGACTTGTCGAAATCATATTTGAGTCGAAAATGAAGTCGTCCTAGTGGAGGGCTCCGATCGTGTGGAGTTGATCCAGGTTGCTTTCCCATAGGAAGAAACACAGTTACATCTTTCTTCTGGTACAAATCCAGTTGCAGTGTTCCCAGCATCGGAGACAATGGAGCAGGAGATTGTCCTGAGCCATCCGACGGAGTGGGCGACTTCGGAGGAATCAACAACGGTGACAAACATCGTGATGCTCTCCTGCAAATCATTTCCATAAGATACTTTTTAGAGCTCAAGGATTTCTTAAACAATAAGACGCCCTGCAGGCAACAGGATACAAAAAGCTACACAAAGATTTCCCCAACTAACAGTTTTTTCCAATCATTCGTATCACAGTTATTCTTCCCAGTATATGTATTCTTGTCTTACCTTCCACCAACTCCCACTCCCCCACAATTTTGATTGTTCAACCTCTCCGTCAACGAATTAAGAGAGTTTTGAGATTGATTTGGACTCTTCGAATCACCAAGAGGCATTATCCGCACATCCGAGTTCGATGAGTTCGGAGAAGTTCCCCCACCTTTGATGTCTAATGATGTTGCTCGAATCTAAAGGAAAAAGCAGGAATAACTTTTCCAGGAAATGACCATCTAAAGAGCTTAATCTTTAATCTCGGAACTGAACGTGACTTGTACACACAAAAGTCATTCTTTGATCAGCAAAGGGCTTGTACTCATATTGTACGTACTTACGCGCAAACTATATACATATCTCCATTTGGATATATTTTATTATTGCCACATGCAACCTGAGTTTTCGCTTTCATCTGAAGACGAAGTCAAAGAAAGTGAGTTTCTTTCTCAACGACTTCCTTATCTACGACGTATTTATTATACCGTAACAGGATTAATCTCTCTGCGCCATTTTAAATTCGCATGGTCCTGGTACACAAGGAAGAGTGGATGAACTTTGTCCATAGTTCTTTTGTATATGATAAACATTAGAAAGGGACAACGCAACACAGTGTCCTCCGCATATTATCTTATCGAACGGGAAATAAAGGACTCGTGTTGAAGGATTAGCTTTTGGGATCACGATGGATTCAACCAGTTCGAGTAGATCGACGACAGTCACACAATTCCTATTCAAACAGAAGCTTCCTACTCTACATTTCTATAGCACATTGGAGGGAATAGACAAGAGACACAATGACTTCCGCGAGATTATATTCACATGGAGCTCACTAACATTGAGTTTTGCTTACGGTGACTGCTGTTTCCAAATTGCCTACCTACTCAGATTGACTGTGTCATCGATCATCCAGAGAAGCATCTTATACAACAATGCTTGTTATTAGTTAAAATTGTTAAGCAGAAGTGAGACTATTGCCAACTTGCAGGCATTGAAATATTTAGGTGTTTTGAAGTTGCATGCTCTTATCAACGTTGAACATTGCGTGGATGCATGACTTGTAACCTGTCACTCATCATCATAAATTCGGGGACTAAAGTAGTGCTGAAATTCACCGAAACCATTCATTTATAACGTAGAGAAAGCTCTCTATCTTTTAAGAGTAATCCCTTCAATCTCAATCGCACTTTCACAAAACTCTTCATTACGAATTCATAAAGCATCTCGTCGCACGTAACATGTCAATTAGCAGTTAAGCCTCTTTCAACTTTGACATTATTTCAGCCCCCCATAAAATTTGTCCTCCACAAAGTTGTCTTGTCACATCCAAACTTTATTAATAACTGACCATCTGCTTTTGCCTTTCATAAATAAACCCGACACGAGATTGAAGGCCTTATCTCAAATCACTAACTCTTACGCGAACAACTTAATATCCATATTTGTATCCTAAACCTCTAGAAGTTTTGTTCCCTAATACTTGGACTACTACTTTGCAGCTACTTTTCTATCCCTCCAATTCATTTTCACCAATACGACAAGAGACACAAGGAGAAAAGTCAAGTCAAAGCCCCAATCGCCAATTTTTGCTTACGTTCACACAGTCAGTCCGTTCATTAAGTTCCTCTCTCGTATCACGCAAAGGCTTAAATTGTCATACGAGCAAAGCCATCTGTCTTGGTGAAATAAATCCTTGAGACATGTATGCAATATCCACCTGGGAGTAATTCGAATCCTCCACAGGGATGACTCACATATGCAGCACACGATAATAAACGTATCAACTTGCAATTCACTGAAAGATCAAGGAGTTCATGCCAACTAAATTCATCCTTTCCCTTCCTCTTCCCATTTCCATTCATATGGAAAAGTAACAATTAACTTAATTAGCTTCCCAACTTGGTATACCTCAACTTGTGAAACTCAGTCGTAGGCTGTGTGGATTTTACGTCTGGGGACACAGAGAATCGATCCTACGATTCTTCACAAGGTTTCACATTCCTACAAGTCCAAGTCTTCCTCCAAATCCCATGAACATATCTACGATTACGGATGACAGTCACGAAACTACAGGAGAAAGCAACAGATGCTCCTTCCTTAATTTGGGATTTGATTTCCACTCTCTTTCCAACTATACAACCTTGTTAACGACATTAAGGAGTCTACACTCATTAATCTTTATGTCCCCCACACTCAACATTTAGCCACCCACCGCTGCTCAGCTTTCTCCTCCTACATTTTATAACCATTGAGTCCAATTCCCATTCAACATGTGTAACAGATACTTAATCAGGCGAACGAATGACGACAATTCCTTTCTGCTCATCTGTTACTTGTTGATGCCTCATAATGCGACTTCTATATTGTTTATTGTCAATGCGTTAAGGTTAATTGAACACCAAATGGATTAGCCTACGCTAATAGCCGAAGCGCAACAGAAACTTCATGCATTCCATGCCGATTCATTGCCACTTTCACGCACATAACCTTCAATAGCTTTAATCTTTAATTATATTGTTTACCAAACCTACTCGTCAATGGACAGTGTAACCAATAAACATTTTACACTGTCCCCATCCAAAACACGATTTAGCCTAATGGACCCCGAAAAAATGTATGCAAGTGTCCTTGGCACAAACAACGCCTTTCCCAACTTCACAACAACAATAGTCTTAACTGTGTGGAGAAGTTGACGGGAAAAGACAAGTAATTTATCAGGTTACTTCACTACTACTTACTTATGATTACTTTCACAGGATTCACAACAAACACACACATACATAAATATGTGGGCCATCTACTCTCACATCTTTTAGTGCGTAGTTACAAATAGTTTGTAGTTTCATCCACGAAGTCTACGAAACAACAAAACCAAAACCAATTGGACTTGAGTGCTTTGTTCCATAAAGTTAATGTTGACCCGTGAAATAAAATAGCTTGTGGCGATGGCCAAGAAAGCTGCTAAAAAGCTAAAGCTAAATCAAATAGAATTACGAATTGTACGGGTACTGTAGATGATGGTGGCATTGAAGAACTGTGAATGAAACGATCATCATCACACAAAAATTTCTTTCCAAAAACATTTCTATCTCATCTCTCTCTTTGGCCTTCTCTTCGGTTTATGTGCTGAGGTTTTTCCTTTCCGAAAATCGTCATTTATTAAAACTTATTACTCCGACATCCTTGACGATGGCCTATCCTTTCTTCGTTACATATAGTACGTCTCACCTGTTGCCCTCACATTTATTTCCCAGAGAGTCTCTCTTCTACCAGAACTCTCTGTCTCTTCGCCTCCATATCTGTCTTCATCATAATCATCTACAATCTAGAATGTAGACCTATGACGATGACGGCAAATTAGGTATGACCTATAGCCTAAACAGCAATTCCAACTTACACACAAGTAAGCACATTACGTTAATGTCCATGTTTGTTTGTGTTCACGTTCACTCCAATTTTCATGAAGATTTAAACGTGAAAGGTCTCCCAAGTCCCAACAAACATATTTCATTATCGTATTTTCCAAGAACAAGAACCCTAGAACCCAGAGAAATCCAAGCAACCTTGTGAAAGCCACCCGACTTATGACATTTTATAACAAACCACCATGATTTCCATGCAATAAATGAAATACAGTCCAGTCCACGTGAGCTCACTTGCACACATTCATAGAAGAACAAAACTTATTAAGTTCAGTTTCACCTTTCACTACACAAAGCGAATTGTCTGCTGAAGAAAGGAAGAAACCAAAGATAATTAGGTTCGTACATCGTACTTCTATTATATTAACTTCAGGAGAAAGTTACATTATACTTACAGGTAAGAAAGATGGATGCGATGGATGCTAAATAACCAGCCAAGAGCCAACTATAATTCAATTTAATTTACGAACTTCAAGAGTTGTCGTCAACCACACCCACAGCTTTCTATTCACTCAGATTTTGTTCATTATTTACTGTAGACAATACGAGAAAGGTAACAAAGTGATTTGGACGAGTGAAAGTTGTTTGTTGTTCACAAACTACTGTGAATCATTAGCTTACAGGGAATAATTTGAGGAGTTGGTAATGATGAGATGAGTGATCATGAAATATCGATTGTGTGTAATTTAAATCACATTCACCAAATTGCTATTATAATATGTTCCCTTTGGAACTTCCATCCAACCAAAACTCAATTTCCTTTGAGCTTCGTTAAAAGTTCAAACGATCCTCTTGGCATCAAATCCCTTCGAGACTTGAGACTAGAGAGAGACCTCGAGAGTATTAATGTCCTCCCAAAGAGTAAACAAGTTGCAACTTACATTTGTTATTGGAGATGGAGATCGAGAGCCGTGATAAATTAACGGTGGGGAATCTGGAGGTGAAGTCCCACTGCTGAATCCTTCTGGGGTGAAAGTTCGAATTGCAGGGGACGATCCTCGGTGTCCCTGCATCAAACATACATGACACAATTTTTAATAGACCTCCAATATTATCTTTTCACACAAATACTTGCACGCTTTACCTACAAGGCCACTTCATTAGAAAAATTGAAAAATGTAAACTAGACTAAAAATTGGGAAATCGTGATGTTATTACGAAACTAATATTATTATTATTAGCCAATAGATTTTATTATGCTTTACTCATTGCGTAAACCTGAAGACAACCTACCATGCAAAATAAACTACTAAAAACACCTGAGGGATGCAAGCAATCCTTTGACGCAGGAATATAAAGCAAACACGGTTATGAAAATGAACAAATTATTACGCAACTGATAGAAAAAGTAGAAAGTGTGCAGATGTATTTACCTTCCGAGTGTAGTCAATTTGGCCTTGGGAGGAAATGCTGGCCGTGCGATTCAATCTCATTGCCGAAATGGGTGGAACTGGGGGCAGGGAATGTGATTGATGCGTTAGCATGTCTTCCTCCACTTGGTAACTTTCTCCTTGGTCAAATGAAGACAACTCACTTGATGAGATTTCACGAACTTCTGGTAAACTTGCAAAAGTTCCTTCCACAGGTTGCACTATCCTTTGCTCCTGGTCCACATTGAATTCCTATCGGAAGAACACACAAAAATACACTTTCATTACATTTTATCTTCTACCATTATTAGCTCACATTCTTTTAGGCAGTCCATGAATGTCGCTAATATTTTCATTCAGTTTTGTGAGCGTGACTAATGAAAGTAAATCTGAGCTGCTGCAAAAACGTACTAACAGATAAGATTGCAAAAGTTTACAGACACACAGGCACACAGAGTCTACAGAGATTTGCTTGCTTTGAAGGTCTGCTCGTACATAACTTAATTTACTGCAGTGGAAAAGTGAATATGACATATATAGACTACAGACTATTGCACAAAGCAGACTGCATATAAGTAATAATGCTGCTGCTGTCCCTAATCTCGACATTTCCTTTTACTTCCTTCCTTTAACAAATTTCATTAGATCTTACTCACTACGTTCTTAACAAGATTCTCTATTATTCTCCTGATTAGTTTGCACAGGAAAAAGAATAAGGGAAAACATGAATGAGGATGAAAGCACAGATGCTTGAGGGTGGAATGGAAGGTGGCTCAACAACATTCTCAAGTTTTTCTTATTTACTACACACAAACCACTGCTTTACTTGGTCCTATGCGAATTTTGTTGTGAATCTTTCTGAACTTGGAGAATGATGTGCAAACCCTTTCCCTGTTAAATTACGACTAACCTTGGATTTAAATTGAAAGGTAGTCAAGAAAGGATAAATAATACAGTTCAATGTCTCAGGAACTCAAATTTTGAAGATTCAAATCTCCAAAAAAATAACCAGCTTAAAGTACATGATGCCGTGGACTATTCTTTACACTTACAATGAAAAATACAAAATACACACAACTAAGTCGATAAAACAGGAAATTACGAGCGTGTTGTATTTGGATTCTTTCCACTTTACACAACAACATCAAAGAATAAACAGCTCAAAGCTTCGAAGCTTATAGACCAAACGACAATCCATTTCTCCGGAAATCACGAACCCACTTAAGAAGAAGATCTACCGGAACACAGTCTTATAGTTCTCTTAAGAAACTTAAGCTAACAGATCCAAATCCAGAACGTGATTGAACACCAGTAAACTTCCTGGTGGATGTGGTTACCTCACAATTCTACGAGTTGATTCAGCAGGAAATGTCTCAAATTCCAACAAAGTGCACGAACACTTTGTTCGCTTCCAAAAAATCCTTCACCTTTAAACCAATTTTTTTATATGAACTAGAATTAAGGAATTTAAACAGTAGTAGTATCTGGAATGAATGTAGGACGATCAGTAATGATGGATGAGCTTTACTGGAATTTGATAGACGCTCTGTACAAAGTAATTTACTTTTTCTTAAGAAGCGAGAGGGTGAAAGTGCTGACAGTGTATCTTCTGCAAGGGAGGCAGATGCCAACTGGATCTCAGGTTAGTTTGGTTCTGGATGAAAATTCCTCTCTCACCGTTAAAGCAGCAGCAGCAGAAGACCCAGGAGAGATTTTTACCCGTACCTTTTAGTTCCACGGTGGAATGGCTGTGGAAACCCGGGGAATAAGCAAGGGAATAGAAGAAGTACATGAGTAAGATATACTCACAGACCACTTCCACGATTGTCTCCTTTCTTTCCACAGTACGAAGAAAGGCTGCCTGTTGCACATTCAAGTGGCTCTCCTACTTCACCATTATTTGGTGTCGTTCATGATGTTGTTGATGATCATGGCATTTTAAGAAGCCATCCTTTTTCTTATACACTTTCTCTGTTCCCCCTTTCTCAGACTTTCTTTGAACCTTATAAGATACAGCTTGAGATAGAGTATCGCTGTTGCAAATCGATGATAATTTTAATTAACTTAAATGCTCGCATTTTAATTTTTTTCTCAAACTAAAAACTATAATCAAATTACATAGAAAAACTAAAAAGTCGTATGATCATAGGTGTCTCAATGTGTTGGAGTTTCATATGCCACATGTGAACTGATTAGTTAATTTTGTGCCCATAAATATGCGAAGGTACTTAAAAGTAAATACAATAAGCTTAAACCTTCGAGATGGATCATCATCGAGATGGACGGATGAATAGTGAGACGAATAAAATGGTAAGTTAATTAATCTGCTGGTCTGACTTTTCTCAATCCGCACTAACCAACTAAACCTCGATCTGAATAATCAAACCCAGCAGGTGTGTTTTAAGCACAAAACGTTTTCAAATCACCAACGATTCTTCTTACAAAGCTTGTCAAAGTTGTAATTCAAAATTCAATGTAGCGTAGCTAAATAGATGAATGCGAGAACACTTCGCACACAGTGTATTCAATGTAAACATTACTTATTGCCTCCTGGGATAAAATCCATTAGATGCTTGTAGATTTATTATCTCTGTGTTAAAAGTGACTTTGGGTATGCATGAAGGAAGCAAACAGCCACATGTGTACTTACAAAATAATAAGACAAAAATTCTTCTTCGCATGCTGCGACCTCAAAGGGGGAATTATTGATTCGTACGAAGAAGAGAGATTTCTCAACATTTCCTTCGCAGAGTCTTACACACAGTGGAGGTTGGTTACCTCAAGGGCTCATGCATCTCTGGATGGAAGTTTCCAGCCCCCTCACCCATGACTGGTCTTCCTTATTCATCCTTGCAAACCAACTTCTCTCAGATTCCTTGAATGCGAAACAGTTCAAAGATTTCTCCAAGAAAACTCAGGTTAGACATTCCCAACGGTTGGTGAGTTTGAAACGAATTTTTCCAGCGAAAGGGTTTCTACCTTTAATATGTCACTTTTTCAAATTTAATTCCCATGTACCAGTCAATCCTCTTTCACCCGCGTGCTGCGTAGTCTCGAAGGTGCTTTAAATATATTCAGTTCCAGTTCGCGACGCCTTTCCATGTGAGTGAAAGTAGTAAATCTGATTATCATGTGTCGCTCTATTGCACTGGAATTCATTGAATCGTACCGATATTCGCACTTACACAGCGAAATTTAGATGCAATAATGCAAATATGCTCATCCAGCACTTTCATCTCTGATACTCTGAACCAAAAGGTTTCGCAGGGATTTACCGTAAATTCATTCTACTTGACAGAAAGCCTTGGCACTTTCTATATAAAAAATATTACTAAGAAATCAAGCTAACTCTTGCGATAATGAATCCCTTGCTGTTTGTCCCAATTAATCCAGAGACTCGAGATTTACTGAAGCTTCTCTATTGCACGTTGCATCCAGTAGACTAATAGACCGATTCCAGAAGATTATAACAAGTTTAAAATCCTCCAATGAGTTTGAAAAGAAATGGCAGGCCATGCACCGTTAATGATGTATATAGTTTACTGTGAATCGAAGTCTCATTACTTCGATGTTCATTTGTAATTATCAACTGAAGATACTTCGAAATATTTTTTAAGCTAAGTAAGATAACTAACTAGATTTCACGGGAAAAAGCAAACTTTTGT
>JAQGAD010000585.1:0-33742 GCA_034696625.1 Isotomurus palustris | reverse complement strand
AGTTGGGTCTGCGAAAATGTCAGACTTGGAAACAGATGCCAATGCGAATCGCAAGTAATTGACGGTCACTTCACAGGAATTGGAATTGGATTTGAGTTGTCGCATTCAAAATTATTATTTTCGTTTCTTACTATTCACTACATAGACAACTCGATATGACGGAGCGAGCTAAAGACTTGACAAAGAAGATTTTCTAATTCTAGAGTCAAGGTACTATAGTAGGCCATAATTTCCAACTTTCAGGAGGAAGAAATCGTATGTAGCTTTTTATTCTCTCTAATCCAGAGTACCTTATTATAACACTACCATTTGTCGGTTTATTTCAATCGTCACTTAATACACATGGACATACCCCCTAAACCCTAAGAGATATATATATATAATACACACATGGACATCCTAATCGAGTACAATTATTTTAGTTTGTAAGATTGATCACAACTGTAAACGAGCACTGAGAGGATCCGTTCTGCCCGGATACTTTTCGGTCGTTAGGAGTTAGCATCCATGAGGTTTTTACTTCTCCCTGTGAAAAGAATTAATAAACATTTCGAAACCAGAACGAGTACAGAATGAATCTCCATAAAGCAACTCACTGTGGAGCCACGCCCAATTGTACTTTCTAGTTTAGGATCCGCATACAACTGGCTCTTCAATGTGTACTTTCTTAAAGCGACTGCTGGACATGACTGAAGCTTCAGCTGCTTACACGTGCGTCCTGCAGCGATGTTGGATCCGTAGGCTCCAGTGCCCGGAATATTCCAGTATGGAGCAAATACCCTGAAGTTAATCTCATTTGTTGACTTTGGGGCTTCGAAAGAAAAGTCAATTTCGATTGGAACTTTGACACCTTTTTTAACTGTGCATGGCTCGCCGTCACATCCTTGTATCCTTACTTCAGATATGTTAGCTCGTGCACCTTAAATATAAAAATGTCAATAAATAAAAGTGCGTTTTTTATATTTTATTAGACTTATGCCACCTGAACTTACAGAATATATCATCCCCATCATTTACATCTGTAGCGCTAACAAGAGAAACAATGGCAAAAAGAATAACGATGATAGAAGACGAATTCATGATTACTTGAAGCTTGAAGATTTAGGTGTTATTGATATGGGACCCAATAGGGCAGATGTGACCAAGCAAGTGGAAGCTGCTTTGTCGGATTCAATCTTTATATTACAAAACAAAAATTCCGTAATTATATCGTTTTTCTTCAATAATTATAAGGCAGCTGTGCTAACAAGCAGTTTACGAAGTGTTTAAATTGAATGATAATACGATATATTGCATTTTATTATTACAAGATAAATCGTCTTTTCCCCGAAATGAGCATTTTGTGTTTGTCAATTTGGAAATCATGGAATCTGTAATTAGTTACTGAGTTGAGTTGAGTCCTGTGGCCAGGCGGCCATTCTGACTTTAATCTAGTGCCATAATCTACTGTTGAATTATTTATTACATATTCATTTAGCATATCCAACCTAGATGTAATTATGAAACCCACATACAACTGGAAGTCTATTAAAATTAAAACAATACTATAACAGTTTCATTTGCAATTAATAGTTTTGAACTATAATTTAGCCGTGTTCACATGACAGAGTTTAAGAGTTAAAGTACAACCTACCAGCCTATCCCCAATCCCATTTTCTATTACACATTCAAAAACTTCTGAATTTCCAACAATTTATTGATGAGAAGGAGGGCAATAAAGGGATTTCGTTACAGCGTCTGCTTGGAGTATTTTGTACTTGGGAATACTTGGGATTAATCTTGGTATCCACGTTTTTGAGACCGTATCCCGAAGTTATCTTTTTTCTCTACCGATCGCAAACACCGAGAATTCAATTAATACACTCTTGCTGTGGGGACAACTCTCTCATTTTTTGATTTCGAAATATATCTTGGGCATGAAACCACCTTGTGATGACAATTGACCATCGGTGATCCTGATTGCTGAGCAAAAAGCAACAAAGAAATAGAAGAATCCTTCCATCTACCTCCATGCACGCCAACAAGCAAACGGTCCATTTTTTTAGCCTCGAGCATCCACCAACAAACAACCCTTTCGGTATGTTCTGTAATCTTTTAACACACGAACCAACCCTGTAAGCTTATTCTCCTATCTCATCTTCCGTGATAATGTATTCGGTGATACACAACGACCAAACAGCTAGTAGCAATAAACATATCCTGAACTCCATTTCATACCTCTCTCCCCCTTATGCCCTTATATTACAATTTATATCCTTCACAATCTTTATACGTAACTCCTATCGCTATAAGCTGTAAGCTCATCTTCCTCTCTCGCACTAAACCAGATGTATGTATGATGAAGTTGCGTATATAATGCTTTTATCTATATGTGCCTTGGAAGACCATGATTCTGCCCATAATACCCATAGTTAAGTAAACTAGGCTTGTTTATAAGAAAGACGAGGTTCTTTTATCCTTCTAAGACTTCTTTCTTTCATTCCTCTCTCGTTTAATGCATGTGTATGGTTTCCTTACACAAACTCCTTCTACGATGGACTCCTTGCTATCGAGTTTTAGAGTTGAGTATATATTGAGAGTGTGCAAAAGAAGTGCAACAAAAGCAGTAAAAAGCAATGTGTTTTTCGCATAAGGAACACCGTTGACTACATGTTTAGATTGGATTTAACAACTCAAGCATCCGTCAGTCTCACCACCAACTGCTATTAGACTTGGTAGTTAGTTTACTTTTGTCAGAACGACGGACCGGATTCAATTGTAACATTTAACAGAACTCTCTCGGCAGCTGATGATGGTCAGGCTGAACACACTGCTCAACCTGTTTTCAATTCAAAGGTGACTTCACTTTTGGGGGTTGTTTCGTTGTTTGATTTGCTAAGAAGCATTAAATCTAAATGGACATTGTCCTGTGAGGGTAGATGTCATAATTTTGGTGCCTACACCAGAATATCTGGCTCATACCTCAGCCAGAACAATTAATGGGTGCCTACGAGTGTCCTCATTTTACTTGCAAATCATCAACAAGAAAGGAATAGCCGTTAACGAAAATATATTTTTATTCCTTGTGAAGTATATTCTAATGGGAGGTTGACTTAAGCCCTTCGAGTGATGAACTTTCAATCAGGAACTGTGGAACCGATCATACTACCGATCAATTTTATTTCGGCTAAGAAAGTTTAAAAGCAACTTGTTTGGGGACGTTTTTATTATTGACTAAACATAAACAGTGCTGTCTTCCGTGAATTCCTAGTTGTAAAATATTCACAGAATAGTGTTCAATCGCAAGAGATGTTTGACTGTATATGAGATAACTTATTCAAAAATAACGTGAGATTGTGACACAACCGATGTTATTGCATGCGACGTTTGGAAAAACCGTATGAAGGACACTTATTTGGAAACGTGGAGCCACAAAAACACCTGGTCACATTCATAATTAAGAGGTAACAATTAATTTGATTAATTTATAACTAATTAATGTGGGCTGGCATTCATCACTTTACGAACATATGAAGGATAAATGAAAAATGTGCTTTCCAAAAATGAGCTTTATTAAAGTCATGCAATGGACTGGAGTGTTTCAGCAAGTTAATTTGTAAAATTTTAAATAACAATGTAGTGTAATGAGAATGAGAAATGCTTTGGGAGTCATTAGTATTCGAGTTTCGGATGTTTCTCGTGAATTAATTGGCCTCCCGACATACGTGAACAATGTGAACATGTCGTTTTTAATTAATGTGCCTGGTTGATGTAAAACCTGAAGGTGCGAGGAGCATCTAAGTGTCTGTACAAAGGGCCATTCCTACATGGCATGAATTATGAATTCATGTTTGATACTATATCATGTTAATCTCATTTACTTTCTGAACTACCGCGTCTTTGGTGTATCGGTATTTGAAATCGGCAATGAACTGAATTATTTTATGTTCTAAATGTTAAACCGTTAGGATTTTAGCACACAATTCTTTATCATATTGTTATTGAACTCTTCAGCCATCTCTCTCCACGGCTGAAGAGCAGTTGAATTAGCAGTACTATAAAGTTTAATTCATGCGAATCTAATAACTGTGTTGTAGTTCATTTATGCTACTACTTACGACAATGAGGTTAGAAATGTAAGCATGATAAGTGTAGTATATAGCAATGTGAGGTTATGTTCCATTAATTTCAGTTCAAGCTTGAAGCTGTAATAGTAGCTTTCTTTTTAAGGATACTTTTAGGGCTTCTTTCATTAGCTAGAGCTTTATTATTTTAAGGTGGTTTTACGTCTTAAATAACTGATTGTCAGAAGTTTAAAAGTTTAGTTTTGAAAATCGAATAGTTCTACAGATTTGAAGGAATCAGAGGTTTGTATTGTTGGTCGGTATTTGTAGGAAGAACATTAATTGACGTGAATTGTTTGATAAGATGGATTAAAGTCATGTCGTCATAATACAGTCCGATTGAAATACTTCATATTTGAGAGTTGCCGTAATTAGCCCTAAAACATATCTTGCGTTGAGATGTGTCACATTAATTACCTTTCCTCCACACTCCTACTCTCAATAATAGTGAATGAATAGCAAGAAATAATAATAATGATATGCACAGAACTGACAGAACCAGATAAGAGATCACACGCATACAGCGTCATGAGTCTGAAATTCAAATTCCAATGTGCAAACCTGTAAAAATGAATCCAGAGCAGAATAAAAAGCGGAGTAGAATGCGTCGCATTATAATCTAATTATTACGAACAAGAGTGTACTTGTCCTTCGTGTAAACCTGATGCAAATTATTCCTTTGAGGATCGCCGAAAGAGTAATAATGGATCAGTATCGGCATCAAATTTCTGTTGGCGATCAAAATATCAGATTTAAGAACGAGAATCGCTTCACTCCAACTACCCCTTGTAGGTTATTGTTCTCTCAGTTCTCGGCTAACTATATGAAGTTCGCCAGAGATCTTTTACATTCTATGGGAATGCGATTCGGTGCTAACAGAAAAATTATTTGGATGATGATGGCATCTATAGGTGTAGCTGAAGGCTTATTGCATCTCTTAAAGATATTTTTGAACGCTGCATAAAGGAACAGTAACAGTAGTAGTAGCCTTCATCTTCTAAGTCACGAAAAAGGGTAGAGAAGAATAGAATAATTCTTTACCAGGTATGGTCATTGATATTACGTCTTTGTTAACCTTGAGAAAGGCAAATGAAATGTACAATAATAGGAGAATATTTAAAACGAGCATTCTTTCTTCTTGTATTCTTAATTTAAAACGTGGAATGTTTTTATGCATTTTGTGAAAAGTTCTGCTATTGCAGTCACAGTGAGTTTGCTCGTCTTACTCACATCTCATTCCTGATGGGTGGCAGAAGAAAGAATCTTATTTTCATCTCTGGTAAAACTTGTAAAAGGGTACTTTTCTAAGAAAACGCAATCACCCCAAGACGAAGTTCGTCCATCTGGACTAAAGAGGACCTTTTATTCCTCCGCTTTTCTTGTGCGTTTTCATATTTGCCCAAGTAATTTGGGATGAAACGAAGGAGCAGGCTGGTAAATTACGAGAATACGTGTTACATCATCAATCACGATAGACGATTGGAAGTAAAAAGCAAAAAAGTTCTCGTAGGTAGATAATTACATGGTACACCCTGAAACACTCTCTTCATCTCATGAGAGAAGCTCATTCTTCATTTCGATAACTCCCTTCATCTTCAACCACTGGACATTCGATTTCTTGAAAGAGCTTATAATTTGCCCAATCTTTTTGGCAGTCACGTTGCTCTCGTTTAATGGATTTGAAGAAGAACAATGCGCTTCAACGAGCTTACTATACTTTAATGTGAAATGACTTTAGACTTCAGAACGAGATGAGAGGGAGAGGTTCATTTGGTATTAATGTGTGCTCGTGTGTGTGTTTTGATAAACCTTCTGGCTTTGAACGGATGTTTTTGCCAACTTCTCATCATCAGTCCTGCACGCATTACACGGGGTTGAATAATCTTGGATAGATTTTAAAATACTTAAGTATCATGCACACAAAAGGTATGCACATCCATTTAAGCCGAAGGTTGGAAATGGTGTTGAATAAACGTAGTTACTTATTAGATTCACAGCTAATAGGAATAAACTGTTAAGTGAAGGAACCACATGACAGCTGAACTTAAGTTTGTCTCAGCCTCTTAAACACAACTTAAGCTTGAATGATGTATTTAAGAATATTGCGGCTTAGGTGCATTAGCTTTTCTAAGTCTTCAAAAGCCAAATACCTCTCGAGCATTTGCATTAATTAGCTTATATCAAGATGAGTATTTAAATTCACCGTTTCTTGTGCCAGCTTCACAAGCATTGTTGTTGGCACTTGTTTCGTATCCTCCTCATGAATACTCAGGAGGCATATGACACCCCACGTCTCCTGCTTTAAAAAGGCACATTAAAGTCTATCAAGTCATCAAAGTCATCTTGCATCCCAGTAGAAAAGTATTTGCACAGGTTTCTTCGTTTATTTACATTTTATCAGTTTTATTGACGTCTTTAACTTAACAGGCATTTAACGCTAATGGGATTCGCAAGGGAGACGAAGGCTAATAAAACGCATTCCTTGTGAGCAAAATTAAATTGATGGTGAAGAACATAAAATTTTGTTTGTCCTGCGAAACTCCTCGGAGGAATTCCGATTCAAGTGATAAAAATTACCATTACAAGCATGTCCTCACGGTTTTTATGACACGGGATCTCGCACCATCATCACATTACATCACGAAGGCATGACATGATACCATTAGATTGGTCCTTGCCGTCGCTTTTACTTACTTGACAGAACAACTCTTCTAAGACGATTTACAGTCTTGCTTAATTCTTCTTCCCTGAAGAACAAGAAGGGTTCGCCTTTTCGCAGTTGATCGTGATTTTTATATTCAATTCCCCTTTTATCTCCATTTCACTCGATTGTTTCACTCAGCCACTCTTACCTTGCCAATGAAAACCAAAAATCATTCCTCCACAAACAAAGATGGATTGTGTACGGAAAACATGACATTTGCGAACCCACAATAGTGACAACCATCTTTTCTCTTTTTACAGATTTTGAAAGAGAGACTCTTCGCATATCTAAACAGATTCAAGTCTCATCTTACCTTCTGTGCCTAGCCTATTGTGCCAACGATGGGAAGAAGCCTGAAAGACCTTAAAATCTCGAAGAAGATGGAAAATGAAGATCAGAAAGACTGAGTGTGGAGACAAGACATCCCCATTGTCTCCTAGAATACCTGAGATTGCAATTAAAAGGAGAGAATAAAACGTGGCAAAAAGTTTAGGGAGTGCAGTCTGTGAGCGAATTTACAAAGAGTCATAAAAATGAATCAGATTAAGCGGACCTCCTCCTCGCGATATTGTTTATGTGTGTTGTCCATTATTCTGCTGGGGAGTGGAGGTGGAGGATGGGCTGCAACAATGACCGGTGGTGGTCGAGGAGGTCCAGATGGATTATCCACAGGAGATTTCCTTCATCAAAGTGGAAGTGACCATCTCCACAGAAATCCCAAGACGAGTGGGAGATGCGAAGCAGTGACAATTCCAATGTGCCTTGATATGCCGTACAATGAAACTATTTTGCCAAATCTCATGGGACACGCCACCCAAGAACAAGCTGGATACGAAGCCCACCAGTACTACGCCCTAGTGAAGGTTCTAAATGCACACGATTAACTTCAAATTGGTTCGAGAAATGAGATTTCTCACAATATTGTATGTACATTGTAATTTACAGGTTTCATGTAGTCCGTCCCTAAAGATTTTCCTTTGCGCCTTGTTCGCTCCTGTGTGTAACATCTTGCATGAGGTAAGTCACGCAATATCTACGATTAACCGTGTGCAAGTGATATTATACCTTTCATCTACATAATTACAATAAGATAAATTCAATTTTAACTGTTAGAACTAAGCCTGAGAACCATTAAGTGTTATTGCACACTTTTTTCCCCTAAAAACTCTAAGAATCATTTCGGTAGTAGTTCTTTTATCGTGTAATCGGATAATCCTCACTCCGCCTAGACTGTAATTAGTTTATACGGGGATTTGAAAAATGTTCAAACTCACCTTTCCTCGGGAGTTCTAGAAATGAGACTGCGAGACCACAAATCGCGTGTTTTAGAGTATTAGAATGCTTTTTTACCTGTCTAGTGTCTTTCAAATGTGAGTAGTCACAATATGAAATTGTGCCTGGAACAAGTTTAGCAAAAAACCGGATTTAACTCGTCATTAAATTCGAGTAAATGAGGGAGAACAATTAATTAGGGAGTTGAGTTACAAGTCCTGTGAGTAAATTGCTTCATATCTTGAGTAGGAAGAGTTGAGACTTGACACAGGAAGTTAAGCTGAAAAAGCAAAAGTGAATTTCTCAAATTGAAAGTTGAAGTTACGTAAGTATAGTCTTTGAGATAAAGAAATCATTGGGTTTGGCTTTTTCCCATGAACCAACTGTGTGACTGCATATGTGTAGTTAGTAACTGTTTAATCAAACGTGTAGAAAAGTTGCGAGCAGATAAAACTTGCCGTAAGAAAAGTAATAATAACGAATACAAAAAGGCTTGAGGCTGGGAACTACGAAAACAAAACTTATATCATTTGTGCAGAGGAAAAAGGGTATACTCAGACTCTAACTTAATGGATATTTAATGATTCTACAATAAATTAAAATTCAAAAATCCAAGTGTAATTAGTAGTTTCGCTATAAAACCGGTGACGGAGGAGTGTATTTTATTTTAATGATTGTGAGGCTACCATCTACAGCACAAGCACAGCCTACCGCAACTGAAAGTTGATTGAATATTATTAAAAATTATTTAGATTCGTAGTTTTGAATGTGCTAAGTAGGTGATAGTTACTGACTTGAGAGCTGCTTTAGTCTCTTGCGCAGTTCCAACTTTTGAAAACTACTCATTATTTGCATTATCTCAGTCTATTATCAATTTGGATGTGCCTCGACACACAAAAAGATTGGAACCACTTGATTAATCCATTTCTAATCAAACGTCTTCCCCACAATATTTTTCTCTGTTCTTTTTCGAGATTAAGAACTGGTTTTCTCCTTAATCCAATCTTGAGTATTTGCTCGTGCATGTAGAAAATGAGAATTTGTGTGGGTAGATTTATTTAGAGAGAGAATAAGAAGCTTAATGATGAACTGTAGTTCTCACGCTGTCAAATGCGATTAAATAGCTTAATCAGCCACAAGAAAAATTGTATTCAGGTAGCAAGACGCCAATCTCGGGTTTATTGTATCAACAACTCAACAAGAATTGCTTTGATTACGGCACCCACCAATCAATCCTTGTCAAGATATAATTGTAATAAAACCATTTTTGTCTTGTAGGCACTTCCACCGTGTAGGAGTTTATGCGAAACTTCCCGTTTGGGATGTGAGAAACTTCTTAACAGCTTTGGACTTCCATGGCCGGAATATTTGGAATGCTCCAGATTTCCCGTCAACAATGGACTATGTGTGAATGGAAATGCTCCTCTTGAGGTGGATTCAGTTCAGAGTCCCGGATCAGGATTTAATTCGGGATCTATTCATCCCGGTCTCAATTTCACAAATGGAGGTACTTACCATCCGGGACTTCCACCTTCACCTGGAGGTCACCAGCTTGCGACAGGTGGGATTCAATATAATCTAGACGTTTTTTCACTAAATAGACTGAAACATTAATATTTTGTAACAAACTTTTCTGAATTTCAGAAAAAGAACTAGTGTGTCCAGCAGATTGGAAGATTCCCGAACACACAATTGGAGACAAGTTACAAGACTGCGGACCTCCTTGTAATTTATTCTCCTCAACGCAGAAGAAAGGGGCAGCGATTGTCGTAGGAGTTGTTGCAGCCAGCACTTTGATCTCATCTCTATTTACCATAATCACAGCAGTTCTGGATTCAAACCGATTTCACTATCCGGAACGAGCGATCGTGCACTTGGCAGTGTGTTATGCAGCTCTAGCAATTTGCTACATTATTGGGGTAACTGGAGTACAAAAATATTTAGAAATGTAATCGTAATTAGTCTGTCAACAGTTTTCTAGTCGGAACATTAATGCGAGTGTATAAATATAGTGTGTATGTGTATACAAGCTTCCTTAACCAAAGTTTGTTTTTCTTTCTGTAGGCGATCGGCATGGGAGAAATAAGCTGTAGTGACGGATTTATCGTTGTGGGTCCAGGATCGGCATCTTGTACATTACTCTTCATGTTCACATACTTCCTCACTTTTGCGTCACACTTGTGGTAAATGAGGAGCATGAACTCATAACATATAGTAGTTTATTTTCGTTGCAAAGTGTAAATGAAGCTAATCTGAGATGAAAACTTGCAGGTGGGTTCTACTCTCATTGACGTGGTACTTGTCTGCTGGACTCAAATGGGGAGGAGAAGCGATTGCAGCCTATTCGCTGTACTTTCATCTTTCTGCGTGGGGCATCTCTGCTTTCATGACGATGGCTGCTGTAGCACTGGGATATGTTGAAGGAGATCCTTTGGCAGGTCCCTGTTCACTTGGACTTCAAAAGTCACCTGAACTTCAATACTTCATGTATGCTAACAAACAGTCGTGCGTAATAAATATTTAAAGATGTGTTTTACATAAATTCTTTGTTGAATTGCAGGATGTACCCGTTGATGGTTTTGATTGCGATCGGGACGCTATTCTTCATCATGGGCTTCCTCGCATTGTTCCGAATTCGACGAGAGATTAAACGATCTTCCACAGTGACTTCAACCGGAAGTGATAAAGTTTTTACAAGTGGGGGACAGAGGTCTTTGTTATGGGACCAGAGTCATGAAATAAGTAATAATGTTATTCGAGCTGGAGCAGCAAGACTAGAAATTCTAATGGTAAGGATTCTATTTTTACGTGCAAACGTCTTTATGTATTGGCAGGAAGTGATGATTTGTTATGCAAATTCTTTTTGCAGGCTCGGATTGGGGTATTTTCAATCTTATACACCGTTCCAGCAGTCGTCTTCCTCGTTTCGTTGTTGTACATTTCCACACCTTTGTCAAGTGGAGGGGTCTTGTTGCCGATTTTCGCAAGTGGATCTCAGAGGAAAGACAACGAAGCTTTGTTTGTCATGTATCTCGTTAGGTACGTCAGAAACAGTTACATTTACCAGACGTAACTAGTTACGACAGGATCAATAATATGTTTTGTCTCATTCATCAGGTATATCTCAAATCTTGGCTTTGGGTCGGCTCTTATTGTTTGGATTTGGAGTAGAAAAACTCTCATGACATGGAAAAGGGCTATTTGTGGTCCTCAAGTAAAATAAGGAGACTCACAAGAAGTACTGAAGTTAATTCAACCATGACGTTCTCAAGACTGCCAAATCCAAGCCATTAATATTTAATTTCGAGTATGTACACATCGATAGTTAGAAATACTGAGTAATAACTAGAGAGATTGGTTGTGCCACTTAAACCAGTTAATTTTCTATCGTATGTTGTTTTAATAGAGGAAGAAAAATGGACACCCATTTGTATTTTGTATGTACATAAATTGGTAGTTTTGGAACAATTAAATATTATTTGGATAAGGTAGATAAGGTTCGGCTAGTTAGTCTTTTAATATTTTAGGTAGATCAGTGTAAAGCTACCAATCGAACTTGTTCTTCTCTCTGCCTTAAATACACGTGACTGTGTGGCCTTACATTAACGGAACGGAACGGTTAATTACGGAGTCAACCAGATGTATGATATTTCTTATGAGCTGACGATAACTTATTTAAGATTTAAAATATTTTACTCTGTAGTCTAAATAGTTAGTGAACAAGTGGAGTTAGGAATTACTTGGTTAGTTAATAATCTAATATAGCAGCGGACTAACTTATATTTTTACTGGCATCCAATGCAAATAGACCTCCTGTCACAAAATCGGTTGTAAATATGCAGCTAATCGATTCCTTCCATGAAATGTGGTATAAAAGAGAACAATTCACGCATTGTTAGTTTCTGTTGCAAGTTGACAAAATAAAGAATATTTTTGAGTTTTATTATTATCAGTTAATTTTCAATAATTTCAATGGTTATTTTGGTACAAATTCAATCAAAAGCCTGCCCTTCAGTAGGAATAGCTAGAAAACAACTTCTGCAATCTGGAGCATTTAACACGTTAAATAGTTCCGGCAACAAGGAGATTTACAGCTTTGGATTTGATGAGTGTAAAGCCTTTTCCTTTTTCTCTTCCCTTCGTCGTCCAACAACATATTCGAAATAGCTCAAGTATCCATCCTGGAATGAACAGAAAAGAAATTAAAACTCAACCTTCTGGAACTTAGGGCAGCTGATATTCTCCTGTACCTTGTTCATGTCATCTTCTTCTAGTACCTTGTCAATTAAGTCTGTTGATTAAAAAAGCAGAATTTAATGAGATTACACTCGACCTCATTAGAAGAAGGGAACTTTATTGGTGGGTTAAGAGGAATCAAATTAACTCTCGGAATTTTCAAATTAACATCTTCCTCACCAATGTAGTAATCAAAGTCTTCCTGTTTCTGCAGAATCGCTTCTTCTTTGCTCAGTTTTTTCGGTAATGCGTTTTCTGAAGTGGAATGACTGTGACTTCGTGGACTGGTGAGGTCGATTGTACTCGCAGGCTCATCTCCGTCCACCTCTGTCATTGGAAGTATGTGAGAAATAGCTTGAAGGATTTCTAGTCCGTCCAGCATACTGTTGTTATCGTAGTCGTGCATTCTGAAGCAAGGAGATTTTTTACTGACTTTTGGTTTCTCGCTACCAAGAAGAAGAGAGAATTTTTAATATACAACTTTACTTGAAATAATGAAATTCCATTTCTTCATTCGTCATCCCATCCTCAACAATCCACTCACCTATGTCTTCTTTCAAGTGCCTGAAAAACAAGAAACAATAAAATAAACTTCAACCATCCGGCATAATAGCTTTGTGCAATACAGGTGATTTCTTTTATCTTTCGTGCGATTCGTATGCATGAGACATGTTTGTAATTAGTAATTAATAGTATCTCTCAAGTGGACTGTTGAAATTTGCCACGGATCATGCTAAGCAATTTATGCAATTGTCTGCACATAATAGAAGCATTCCTCACTCTTTGTCGTGCAGTAACTGCTTATCGTGAGTGAGAATTGGTGCCGGTTCACCAGAAGGTGATCCCCGAGGAACATAGTGTTGATGTCCATGATTTTGGTTAGATGAGTGAGACGCAATGGGAGTGCTTCGAGGATGATGAGGACCTCTCATGTGACCCCGAACTTCAGTCATTAAAGATGCAATCAATATGATTGACGTTGTGCATGCCAAAAGTTTCAACCAGCCATTCGAAATCCGAAAATGAAGTACATCCATTATGAGTAAATCCACCTGTAAACCAAAAGTAAATGTTTCGTGTTTAGATTAGAAACTGCATTGAACCTGGTAAGTTTCAAAAAGAACTTTGGCTTGGAGTAGATATAGTATCACATAACACACATTACACACATTTGTAAATCTCACAATCAGTCTAATCACCCACAGAATCAAAAGCAGAGGGCAATAAAACTGGAGAAAAGCCGACAAATCATATCTTAACCCACATGTTAGTTGTAAATCAGCATGTGTTTGGAGAGGACTCGTGTGTCCCTAATTACAAGACAAACTTGTAAATGATGACAAGTCAACAGTAGGGTACTTCATTCATGTTCTGCATTGTATTAATACTTTCGTGGTGTTTATTTACTCCGGAGATACGCTGATGAAAGTAAAAGGGATTCAGTTTCACAAATGACTATACCACCACCACTACACTCTAGTCTGCATAAACTTAATCCCTCGAGAGAGACTCTTTAGACTGGCATATTTATGTTGATAAGATGATCAATTGATGTAGTCCATAACCACTGTGATGATAATCCATTGAATGAGATCAGCTTGGAATTGTGAATGATGATCATCAGCAGTAAAAGACCCTTTCTCTGGTAATGCCAAGCCAAGTCCTCTCTCCCCTTCTAACGAAGAATAGTTACAGTTTTACAAATGTACTCTCCTGCTCTACTGTGTCTGTGACCCTCTGGAACAACTCTATTATTGGGATAATCTCCAAAGACTGGTTAACATAGGTATACAGAGAGTAAAGGAAAAGTAGAGACAAATCCGACTTTCAGTACTTTCATGAATGTCAACTTGTGTTTCATCCGAAAATCTAGAGCAATTTACAATTCAGAGAGGCATTAGAGGAACCCGATCTTTCGAATGGTGTCCCGCAGTCTCCGAGCTGTGCCATATGGTACTTTGTACGGTAGGGAAATGCTAGAAATACTCTGTGTGTGCCCATATGTCAACACCCTGGTTAGTTGAAAGGACGACAGATTTGTCCTTTGATCTATTGTCTCATCACACCTTAGTACAAACTACTACACAACCATGCACATCCTTTTTTGATCACTCCCTTCCCTTTGTTCAATCCTGACACAAGTGATCCATTCATAAATACTAACTGCACTACGTATGAGACAATATTATTATTATAATACACTGTTGCAGTTTTTAGAAACACTTGTATTTCAGAAATATTCGAAATTGTAACTTTTCCAGAGATTCAGCTGGTACGAAATGATTAAGAAAGTATTAACTGAATTGGATTGATTGTATGCACTGAGGCGTTAGAAGTTTAAACTCGTTAGTCGTGTTCTTACCTGAGGGGAGAGATTTGGCGATAAGCACACTCTTGCAATTTAAGATTTCTGTTTTGGAGAAGGTTACTCCTACTGACTAACTAAAAGTACACGTGTGCCTGCATGCTAGTCTTAATTCTTAATCAATGGGATGCAGGAAGTTGCAATAATTCAATTCAGGTTGAAAAGCTTTTTATATCTCGGTTAGGCAAATTGTATTGTCAGAATTATTTAAGTGAATCAAACTTATTTACTTATCACAGTCGATTTCCACCAGATTTATTTTGAATGCTATCAAATGAGCCTCAGTTCCAGATGGGAAGCAGACGAGACAGCGCATATTCCTTTCTCCAGGAGAAAGCATCTTCCCGATCTTCCAGCTTCACAGGTTGCATAGCCACCACCACCACCACTGCCAAGATTAAGCTTCCCGTTTTCTTCACTTTCTCCCTCTAAAAGCTGCACAGGAGAAACTGCCACGAAATTCTGGAGATGGAACTCTCTTCTGCTGTCTGCAGGAACCGCAATCATCACTTTCATCTTGGTTCTGTACTCCATATTGGAAAACATGGAATTTATTCTGCACATTTCACGCATTATTATATTATTTTCATATGCACAGATTCAATCATAATTGTGCATTTTAACTCTTCTCTATTGAAAATCCACTGATACATTTAATCATAGTGTAGTAGATTAAAATATTGCACAATACGAAGTAATGCACACTTTAGCGTAGCAGATGCTGCCTTGCATTGAATGTTTTTCTTTGACTGTAAGCCAATACAAGGCAGTATGGAATATTTGTGTAGGCCTTTTATAACCACCTTAATTATTGTTAGAAAGCTCACAGATTTTACGTCATTTATCAATGAGAGAGGAAATTAAGTAAGATGTAACGAGAAGAAAATACGCATAAAGGCGTTTTTCGAACTATTTCGAGAAGTACTTCCTCATCTCTTCAGTCCATATTTACCCCCTGGGGTGACTACATTTCAAAAAATACAGACATTTTGACATTCCTATCTGAATTCAGACTCGATAACTCCGCGGATAGAACATTTCGATTCACAGACATATTTCACTCTAGCACTCAATCGTCTAGCCTACATCCAACTTTCCAAATTCTCGAGATTTCCCTGTATTTCATTTAGTACCCCTGGAAGTGCACATACACACATTTCACGTAGAACCTCTCGCTATTGCACAGAAAGCTAGTGAACCCTCTCACAGAATCTCATTTCCTGTCAATCTGACTTTGAATCTTGACTCGCTAGAAGCAGAGCAGTATTTGATCTCTCTCTTTAAAAAAGCCCAACCTGTACTTTCCCGTAATGCGTATGGAGGTAGATGAGTTGACGTGAAGAGACCATCTTCCATCGGAATCCAATATCCGTTTCTTTCTTCCTTCTTTCTCTGTGCATTTCGAGCTTTTCCCTTTTATCCATCCATTCCATCTGAGTCCACCTTCGTAAGTGGAAGTGAGCTTTACAAGATCCAGTTGACTCTAACGAATATGTCAAATCGTTTACCAATTTCATTTTCCTCTCTGCTACATTCAAAAATAGAGGAATACAGATATTATACCTCTGAATTATAGATATTTCTTTTTAGCACTACTCTACCCATAGAACTTATCCTTGTAGTCCGTTCTGTGCAAAAAAATACTGCGTAAAATAACCCAAAAACCTATAAAAATAAAACACATTTTATGCTTCCTCCAAAATTTTCTTTTGCAATAAACTATAAACTATTCATATTCCATTTTACGCAACCTTGTGACTACTTGAGACTTGAGAGTAACTTTTTCCAAGCGAGTTATCTCTCTCCAGCCAAAATAATGTTAAGATGGTTGAGAAAGCCTGATGCTTTAGGTTCGAAAGTTCATCCTTCTCGTCTCCTCGTTCAAGTCATTTCATTATTATACGGGCAAATAAATTGGGAGAATGATAGGTTTCTCCTCTCATAGAGAACAGAAGAGAAATGATGGGAAATGAAATGAGACTTTTGATGAAGAGGAGAGCCATATCATCAAAAGCAACTTTTCTGGCTACGGAGTAAATTCAATGATGATGGAATGAACAAACTAATCTTCTTTCTCATTTCAGAAATTAAATGACATTCTGCGATATATACTCCCGTCCCTACTTACGACTTACGGGTTTAAGATTGCTTTCATAATCTTTCTCGTTCTTCCCCTTAACTCCTTCACTTATCTTTTCCTCAATCCGTGATGTTATTTTTGTTGCAATATGTATTCAAGAACTAACATCATTTTTCAGTCCTGTACTGCTTCTTATTCTATGTTGTACTGTACAGCAGTTAGGACAAAGTCTCTGCAAATAGGAACTCTCAAAATATTATGTTTTAAATTCATACTACAGTGGTATACCATGGCCTGTCATTTATTTGTATGAGATGGGTGTGCATAAATTGACGACTGAAGGACCCGTAGTACTTTGTGTGTGTTCATTGATTGTGCACAGCATTAAAGCAAGTGCTAAATAATAAGAGCCATGGTCTCTTGAAAAAAAGAAGAGCTTTCTCCCTTTCATGCTTTCATTTATTTCATCTTGTGTATCGAACGTAGGTTCGTATTATTCATGTATGTTGGTAGTTGGTGTGTATAAATTTATTCAGAGAGGATCCTATTATTCCAGCAAGGAAAAGGACGGGATGAACAAAACGAGGAGTCCGTGTGCCCCTACCACAACAGTCAGTCTTGCCGACAAGTGAAAGGAGAGTTCATCTCATGACAATTGAAAGGAGACAATCATGTTCATGACTGTTGTACAAGCCCCTTGTTCGCTTCATTCTCAACAAACCCATGCATCGTATCATCAGTGTGCAATGAAATCATCCATCCGTTCAAATTCATCCTTTGATTATCAATAAATACCACCCTCTGGTTCTTTTCTTTCCCTGGTTGGACTTCTCCGCAACCTCATCGTGATATCCACCTTAATAACACCACCGTATCCACTAAAAGGAAATTTTAATTTTAATTTTACCAATCGAGAAACCATCAAAATGTGTGTGTGTCTCTGTCTACTGTATGAGAAAAAGTTAAACATTATTTTTCCTATTTTTCCTAGGGAAAGAAGCAATACGTGAATATAGGATTCAATGAAGTACATAAGAAGTACATTAATGTAGCCCCCTCAGTAGATAATGGGATGTAAATGGAGAAAGGACTTGAGGTCCCATATGTACCTCGCATGGAAGGCGAGTGTGATACAAGACGCCTATTAGAAGTCCCAGAAGGATCAAATCCACATCATTCCTTTCCTGTCAATCTCCTTCGTTCAAAATCCATTTTACAATTCAATTTCACTCCGAAATTTCTCTCCCTGGAAGTGATACACATAATCATTGCAATGAAATGTACCCGATTGACAATGAATTGATGTACAAGCGAACAGCCCATATCACTTGAACACTTTCATGCAAATCCTTGAGGAAAGCATCTCTCCATTGTACAGAGTAAATTGAGTGTGTACCTCTTTCCTATTGTTGAATGCTCACAAGTAGGAGTGCAGAGAAGTATCAAGCAGAACGTATGAATGTATGCATCTCGATTCGTTGATTAGCCTCCTCGATCATCCTATATCTACACATGTATCGTTGCTCGTAGTGAACCTTCCAACTTGAATAAATTGAAATCAAATGCACTGAAACAGCTTCGGTTGGTTACAGCCTTATTAGATTCAAATCTGTCGAAGTTAAGAACGAACGAGAATTGTAGAATACTCGATATCGATACAACTCAAAGGTGAATGGTGAATTATTACATTTCCCAACATGATGAGCCTGTCAGCCGTGAAAAACTCAGGTTTATCGAGAGTCTACAGTTTAAAGGTGAAAGTTGTAGATTGTAGATGCTTCTGAGGTAAGATGCCAGGATTTTGCGAAATCGTGTTTCATACCAATTTGACTAATTCACGATGAAGTTTTCGAGTTTTGAAGAATACAGCAGTGCTATGTAGTATAGAGAGAGAGTATAGAAAAATATTTGACAGAACTACTACGGATTTCTAACAAGGGACCACAAATAAAGATGAGATACATATCACCCTTGTCAGAGTTGCCCACATGAGTGCTAATGATATACTAAGGAGTGCTTAATTATGTGTTAAAAACGGGACAGACAGTGTGCAATCTTTTGTTGTATTGAAAAGTTTATTTCATGACAGGTGTGAGGTGCTGGACTGACTCGCAGTAGGAGGGCGATGAAAGGAACTTAAGAGTTGGACGGATGATGATGATAGGGAACAACCAGAAGGACAATTCAATTCTGGCTGGTCCATCCTTTCCATTTCAGTCGAAAAATGAATCCTCAGTTTTCGCAATAAATCTCTGTCTCTACAACTAAAACGAATGGCTGGGTTTTCTAGTGAATGAAGAGGAGCCACTCTAGTGGTCTTGTTTCACGCTAAATTGAACTCTCACTCGTACAGATTTGTCTTCCTATCTTATCACTCCCAATAAGTTTGCATCTGATTCTCCTGCTCCATTAGACACTTTCAGTTCATTTTATAACTGTCCATCTATGTATACTTAAGTAGTGTTCAGCAGCGTTGGGTTGTATATTCCTCATTGGGAGGATTGAATTATTGAATACGAATTTTAGTTAGACGGTAAGATCTAATAATAAAGAATTATGATGTGTATGCAGTATTAAACACGATGCATGGTGCAGTGCAATGGATTAATTGGCCAATGAAAACGGGAAATTAATGTGAGTAGAAATACCCTCTTCCATTACTTTGATCGACGTAAAATTTGATTTATTAGTGAAATTGGTATGCATGCAAATCCTAATGGAGTAAATTGCTTTCAATCACACTCCCACCCACGCTTCCTATCATCCTAGATGCACACGTATAACTGATTTGAATCAATTTATCAATTTAGCCCGCAGACAACCCTCATATAATTGATCCTCCGGGATGGATTTTATTGGCAAATAATGACAGTGAAAGCGATGAAATAACCGTGAGACCCGTAAATACCACACAATCCCAATTTTCATACAAAATACAGTTTTTTAGGTAAAATCTCACAGCTACTGGGCTCTGAATGGGTTCTGCCGATGTAAAAAACTACAATGTTTCATTGAAAGGAGAGGTACACATTGTACTTTTTACAAGACGAGGTGGTCCACGAACGAAGGGACAAAATTGTGGCACGTGGCAGAACCTACACAACACAATACCCTAGGCAGGGACCCTTTACACAGTTAATTGATACCTTTAGTCAAGTGAGAACATCCGTCACTCACGTGCCTGTAATCAACAGCCACCCAATATTTACTATTGTTTCGCAAACAGAGCGGTATGAACTTCACACTTAATAATAGTACAACTGGGTGCTCGTGCTTTCACTTAAAATAAATAAACTAGCTTGCATGCATCATTTTAACATTTTTGGGGAATCTGAGTTGCAGTATTAGGAAACATGTTGAATGAATCTCATCGTATGGTTTTATATCCATTGAAAAACACTATCGCAGCTTCTTCCGACTTTTTATCCTGTGTAAAAGAAGTAATGGTAATAAAGTTAGACTTGATTTAATTACAATTAGAGGAATGAAGTCTATAAGCAGTTGACTGGGTAGTGAAGCCACTATGGAGTATGTACGTGTGTGTGTGCGATAGACGATAAATACTGGGCCGTAGAATGCCAGAGGTACACACACACAGTTTAGTGGTAGTTAGTTGGTAGAGTTTTGAGGGTAATTGATTGAATTACTGGTGCCGACAGGATGAAAAAACGGTTTTATTAGTTAAAGTAGCTGAACTAAACTGGATTTGGTGATGAGACTAATCTGATCTGCATATCATCATGTTCTTTCTTTGTGAGAGAAATTCAAAGGGAAAGAAAGACAAGAAACGACACTTCCTTCTTTTACACATTCCTTTCTATTCACGTGCTTCCCTTTCTTTTTGTCCCAGGCTCCACCAAATCATTTACCAGATTTCTCCATCACACCTTCCGGGACGTATTGTTAAACAATCTCAACTAAAGACGGGCACGATAATGTATGGTGGTGCTTTACATGACAATGGCAATATCCGTATCGGATTCTCCGCTTAAAAGCATGAGGCAGGGTCTAAATAAATGTATTTACAGACATATAGACGGTCTTATAGATGAAGCTGAGCATTGTCGGTTGGTCTGCAGTTGAGGAAGAGTTTCTTGTTCTTTCCTCAGGAGAGCGGCTGGGGAGAGAAAGTTTACATTTGACGTTGGAAGTGACAAGGGAGCTGTGAAGTGATGGGCGAAAGTGATGGAAGAACGCAGGCGTTTTAAATATCTTGACATCTGAGATCGGGCAGGATGGGCTCTGGAGGCTGCCGCTCCATTGGTCCAAAGGAACGGAAGACGGGAGCGAAGGGAGGTCTCCTATACTCACCACACGGCTCTCTTTCCTTGTATAACCAACGTGCTTTCCCTTCGCTTTCTACTAGAGATGAGCAAACTACCCGGGATCATTATTATTATAAGGGATGGATAACACAATTCTCGTCCCAGTGCGCACACTTGCTTCCAATCTCCCTTATAAAACTAGTCTTGAGACAAGCTACTAACTTCATTAGTCACCTTTCGTTTCGTTATCGCTTGTCACGAGTCCAAACTACACACAGACACACGGAAAAAAGGTCCGACGTCTTTGATTGAAACCACACAAATTGGTTAACATAAATCATCCCTCATGAATACTAACTAAACCACAAAAAAGTTCGCAACAATAAGAAAAAAGAGCTGTTCCGTAGGTAGTTTCGTCCAAAAGGCTCCTCTCTCAATGAGCACCCAGTTTCCTTCTGACCGAAAGAATCTTCTTATTCAATTGGACCTTATCAAATAAATTTGCCTCGATCTTCCTTCCGGTTATTCAATTGACCTGTCTCCAATAGTCCAACTCCCCTCGTGGATCCGTACTTGTGTATCCAGTCTAAGGAACCACAACTTCCAAACTGAATCAAGTTTAACTAGGTGAACATATTTTATACAAAAGAAGTGCTTCCGTGGAAGAGTGAGAGAGAAAGTCCGGGTGAAAGTACAGAAATATAATCAACCCGTAGGAAACTTCATTCACATATATACACGTACACACTTGTGCACTTGGACAAACTCGTCTAGTAGATGGGACGAACCTAATTGAGTTTACTCCACACAGAGACTACTATAATTTAACACGTTTATTCGCATTAGTTAACTAACAGACTAAACGAGTCATTTCATTCATTCAACGGGAGACTCGATTACAAATAATAAATCAAATCACCTCAAGTAAAACCCAAAGGGATTCTTTCGCAACGGAGAAAGCATTGCAATCTCATTCTTTTCATTCCGGCTACTTTGCAGGTGAGTATGGAGTTCTTTACAATCTTTGTAGTATGCTTTCAATCTGTGTCTGAGGTGACAGCTGATGTTGCCAACTGGAAATTGAGTTAACATTTGGTACTTCGTTTGCCAAAGGTACAAGTATGCTGAGCCAAGCGTCCTTTGCCAATGCAAAGATGATGGATGACACACGATCGCTGAGTGACGATCGCCTGGGGGACATAAAGCGAAGTGCAGCTGTCAAGTGCGAAGAATTCGCGACGCTGTACAACTTGCATGCCACAGATGCTGCCTTATCGGCCGCTGTCGGGGCTCAAGGCCTTTCCAGGTCCCTTTCCGACCACACCGGTAAGAACACAATAAGGATCTACACTTCACTTTCATTAAAAAGTCAAAATCTCAAGTGCATGTGCTTCAACACTGTAAAATGTAAATTAGCCTCGAGATTGTCGAGATTACCATCAGATGAACCCTTCAAAGACCAATTAGGACGAGGGACCCTTTTACACAACTTGTAGTTTAGTGAAGGGTCAATGAATAAGCAATTTGTCATTCCGGGCTATCCGGACCCTTTTGTGTGGAGCTTCCCTTTCCCTTTTTACATTTCATACGGACTCTCCAAGTGTACGTAACGTAGGATTTTTATTCACTCCCCAGTTTAGTAGGATTAGACCGGAGATTCATCGGGCTTTGTTTGTCGTGTCACCAGCACACACGTGTGCCCTTTTCACTTTATCCCAACAATATCCACCACAATCGTCATTGTTTCATCTGGAGGACTTAACACTTTTAGTTTTCACTTTTCTCTCAACCGTGTTGAGTGGTTCACCTCATTGAAAATACAGTTGAATTTTAAAACTACACGAAGTAAGTTTCGTTTAAGATATTTCGTTTAAGTTGGGATTGGCGGAGGAAAACCATTCTTATTTTTTGTCTCATAGTGTTGTATAGCTTTTTAAATCGAAAAGAGTTGAGATTAGATGGAGATTGAGTTAATCTAATATTATAAGTGCAAAATTAACATTGAGAAAGTGAAAGTTTGAAAATTTGAAGCAATTAGAAAATACTTGTCGAAAAAAGTGTAGAAAAGAATATAAATTGCTTAACACAGTTCCTTTTAATCACCTCACAAGTTCCGAAAAATGAATTATCAGGATATAGTGAAAAGGTGACTGTCGATGTGTTTCTACTGAACTTTACCTTCGCTCGTATACACCTTTAATGAGATGGATTGAATTCAGGGAATAAAATTTCATTTCGGTTAGCCTCATCATCGAGTTTGCTTAACAAATCTGATTGAAGCATTGAAGGAAGAAGCCTAACTAGTGCGTGCACGGGTGAAGAAGTCCCTGTGCAAACTTTAACGTTAACGTAGATAACAAATTTACCTCCTAATTAGTCCCTTTTCAGCGGTGAGTGCAGTTTGTAATTGCATTAATTACCAACTCCAAGCAAACGGCATATTGAGTTAAAACATTGGCTTCTAATTTAATTTCTTCATTATTCACTGCCACCACTGCTCCTACCAATGTAATACCCAAAACCAAACCGTTTGACTCGGTTCGAAAAATTATGGGATTCGTCTTTTTCACCTCAAATTAATTACTCTCATCCTAACCAATTAATATTCATGGTTTTTAATCAAGGACAAGAAGGTGCTTTTAAAAAACTCAAATCCGAAAATACGGGAGGACTGATGGGATCCGGGGGGAATAATCACAGCCACACTCCGACTTCTTCCACTTGCCCCACTCCCGCTAGGCGAAGACATCGCACCACTTTCACCCAGGTTAGAAAATATTAATAGCCGTCACTGCAGCTACGTAGCTCGTAATTTCAGCACTACTATAACGCGTGTGAATTTTTATGAATTGGGAATTTAGGAACAACTCGCAGAATTAGAAGCTGCTTTTGCAAAAAGTCACTATCCTGATATTTACTGCAGAGAGGAACTTGCTCGAACAACTAAATTAAATGAAGCCAGAATTCAAGTAAGTGTTTCAAAAGTATTTTGCGTATTTTACATTACAGGGGCGTCCCACTTTTCTCGGTGTAATTTTTGACGATGATTTATGGTTAATAACGAGGAAAGTAGTTGAGAAGTGTGGGGAACAAAGGTAAAGGAGCGTTTAAAGGATAGATTTGATTAATGTTGAGTTGGATGCGGGTAATTTAACGAGATTAGATTAGAAAGGTATAAAGATGATGATGATGATGGACGAGGTAAAGGCTGGAGGAGGAAAAGAAGAGAATAAAGCAAAAATACGACAAGAAATGTGATTTGAGTAGATCAACTTAAGATCTCCTTCCTCAGATTGTAAAGAAAGATAACTTCATTTACTTGATTCCTTATTGGCCCTATTTTCCGCTCTTTACAAAAGAGAAAGGATGAAAAAATTCAACATTTTTCTTCCTTCAAATCATAATTTTCCTCTTTTCTTTGGATGTTTCTGATCTCTTATTTAATTCTGAGAACTAGTCGACTAGTTCTTCCGCTCAGCCACAGATTACATTAGTTGATTAAATCAACTTTACAACAAGAGGAGAAACAAATTCAATTGCCCTTTTTCATTAGATTTCTTCATCATATCGTTGTCGTAATCAACTGATTTTATTACTTTCTTTACAATATGCTCCACCTATTCACAAACTAAAGCTGCAAACGCTGTTTGCAATGAATTATAATTTTTTTGATTTTTAGATCATTTTAATAGATTTTTGTTTATCGCTACTCTTTCTCCGTTTTGAATGGAATGACATTTAGATCCCTATGATAATTCTTCTTGCAGGTTTTTAGCACCAGTGTTAGAACATACCTAATGATGTATTAAGCAAGGTTGAACACAGGTTTTTGAAAAAACATTACAAGGCCATTTGTGTGTGACTAGAGAACAGCACACTATAAATTCGTTTCTCGGACAAAGGAAATTACTAAAATTCGTAATTTCCTGTCACCATAAGATAGATAGAATCAAAGCCTCTTCAACACTAAATGAAATAACAGAACGATAGTTCCTGTGTCTGTTAATATCTCCCAGGAAGAGTCAATCTATTTTCCATAAAGTTGAAAGCAAAATTGGCCAAGCTGGTTTGTTACTGTGCAAAGCAAAGTAAAATAGGAAACCACTCAGCTTCAAAGTAGACGATGAAATTTTGAATTTTTTCTCCAAAATCTAATAACGCTTTCCATGCAGAACTCATATTCATACAGAGAGAGCGCGAGAGAAGACAGGACGGAAGAAGGTTTTTGATGTAGATAAATAAGAAGCATCCTTTTTCGTAGAAACTGAAGACATGCAAAGTTGTTGAAAGTGAGTCTTGGAAATATGATTGGATGTAATATAAGTTGAGAAGACACTTTGGCTGAGTAAGATGACCTGCCAAAGGAGGAAGCAAGATGAGAGGAGAAAAAAAGGAAATTGAAAAATATTGGGAGGAGAAAGTAAATGTGTGTAATTTAAGGTGGGACGGTAGGAGTAAGAAGGATGGAGAAGGTGTATGTATATATGTGTGTGTGTGTGTGTGTGTGTGTGTATCCTCGATATAAATACACACACGAGCACTCTAAGGATGTATGTTGTAGCCAAGGAGGTAGAAGTATACTTTCACTTCAGCTTACATAAATTGGCAGAGGTTGACTGGAGAGCTCAACTCTCCCCAACGCCATATCGAGACGAAACCATCTATCTCTGTGATCATCATTGTCGAAGTTGAAAGTGGATGGAGAGAGTAAAAGGCTTTCATGTAAATCTCCATTATTCCTAAGCTTCCCTTCTTGCAAATCTAATTTGCCTACGTTAAAAGCCCTCTCCTCTCCTACTCAAACTTCGGAGCCCTACTTCCTCCCTCAGACACGGCAGACACTGATGCAGTTTCAAACTTTCTTCTCCATATGTGCCAAACCTCATGATTTTTGTTTTCTGCAGGAAACTGCACACAAGAATATTATGCAAAGGTTTGTTATGCAATTTAAGAAAAACCATACTGTGAGTACTTCAACTGCCTATTCGCTTCATTTACCATGTGTGTCGTCTGTATGTGGAAATGTACAAAACGATAATGTTATTCCACACACATTGTTTGTTCTTAACTTTCCTGGCAAGTTAATTTTGAAAACTGAGCGAGTGGTCGAAACTCGAAACCCGAAGCCTGGTAAATTCTTTGTTACATGAACCGTGAATCACCATGATCATCTGTAACTTTGTGCTCTCACATTACTCTTTTGTAGGAGCTGTGTAATTGAAACAAAGCTTAAGGAATAAATTGTCAATCTTCATTACATTTCGTTGGAGGAGATCCCTTGTGATTGGACACAGGATGGGGATTGTGACAAGAGAAAGGAGGGTTCTCGGGAAATAACAATTCTTTCTGAATAAAGTTGGTCTCGTTATATAAGTAGAAATGCAGGAAGAACAAATAATACACCCGGGTAGAATTTGGATTGGAGTCACCCGTAGTGCATGGGAAGGGACGAAAGGGATTACCCCATCACTTTGATCCGAAATTCCAGGCTCTTGCACAGAATAGGGGAAGGAAGACAAGGAGAACGTAGGCGTGTACAAAGCGAGTTTTGTGCAGATGTGATGTAATAGTTGTGTGGGTTCCTCCGTCCATACCCTAATTTGTCTCTTGGTTGCATACAATAGAACGCACGGAGAGAAATATTACGGGGTAATTCGGATGTTAAGTATTTTTAGTCATCACATACTTAACACTGTGCAGTGTAGGCGGACTTGACTTTCTCTCTTTCCGCACTCACTTAGGACTCCCACTTAGGACAGACTTTCACCGAAAGTAATGTGACAATGTGGGTGATGGTAGATTAAAAGCTCTCATTCTTTCGCCAAATTTTGTGAGACAGTAATGGTTTCCATTTTCCAGACATTAGGCTTTCGAGGAGGAAAGGTAAAAAATGAGTGTGACATGGAAGGAAAAGCGATAATTAGTCGACTCGTGTGCTCTCTCTCCTCTCTCTCATTCTGACATCGTGTGTGGAGTGGCTAAGAGAAAAGCTTGACTTTTCTACTCGTAGGTTGTTCTGTGCTTGAGGTACACGGACAGATATTAAAGATGAGGACAGAAGTGTGAGAGAACGTGATGTACGACTTCTACTAGTACAAATGTATACAGGGACATTTATAAATGTAGTGCAGAGTGCAACTTGAAGACAGGCTATGAGGTTGTATAGGGATATGTGGAATTATTATGTGTGTATGTGTACGCTGAACATGTCAGTCTCTGTGTCTTCCTCGTTCCTCTCGAGCATTATTGTGCCTTGGCACAGTGATAGGACACGTAATTCAATTAGGCCTTCCATTTGACGGTGTGTTTCCCAAGGGAGTCCCCCAACACGGACAACTTAGAAAGTTGGAGAAAGAGCTTCATCCGCATGGGATTCCAATGGCCCTCTCTCTCTCTCTCGTCTTGTTTTCCCTTTATATCTGTATGACGGTTGTTTCTGCCTGCTGTGACAAACCAGTAAGTAAGAGAGTAAAGAATCCACTTCGCTAGAACACAACATGATCAATGTACAATACAATGAAGTAGGAAACAGGATTTTAAAATTTATTATTAGCTTATTCATTATGTCAAACCACCAAATTCACCGTTTACAAGCACACTCACACAGTTTTACAGCATAAAATCTGTATAAATTAAAAAAATCAGTAAACCAATATTATTAAGGTTTGGTTTAGAAATATGGTGAAATCGGAAACAAGGAAATGAAATGTGATGTTTCCGAAAATGTGCAAAGGAGCGTGACAGATTCTATAGAAGGTAGGATCGAATTTTAAGTCAGGTTTACTTGTGTGCAAGGAATACAAAGTGAGTTGAATTTTTTGACATACGCTTATAGGAGTATTCTACGTAAGAGAAGGATAGACCTACAAGGTGTGCATATGCTTTTGTGCAGAAGAACTGGCTTCAGACTTTCATTCAAGCGGATGTAAAAAACTAAAAAATTGCCTGTAATAAATCTCTGTGTGAAACGAAGACACGAAAAATTAGAAAAACATCAGTTGGTTTGAATGAATGAAAGAATGGGAGGTGAAGACTAAAGTGTGTAATTCTCCGATGGGACGTTCAATTTAAAGATTTCCACAATGGTTTGAGTTAGTGATGATATTATTGCATTACCTGAAATTATTTTAGAGACGGATTTTAGGCTCTGTAGAGTTCAAATTGTGAAGGTAATGAAGAAAATAAATCAAATGAACATCAGACTCATCAGATTAGGGAAGATACCTTCTCTCTATACATTATACATTGGAAGTAACTCACATACGAACACACATATATATTATTATATCTATAAAATATATCTATGTTCACGTGTATACCCTTTACCATCAACCAGTCTCTCTCTCTCTTTCCTTTTTACTCGTGTGTTTCTTTTGAAGAAGGCTTTCCCCAGTGCCATCACATTTCCTCCAACACTTTTCCACTTTTCCTTTGCTTGAAGTTATGCAGTCAACGAGTCTATGCCCAAGACTGCCACCACTACCACCACCACTGCCTAGAACGCATTTCCTTTGAAAGAAAAAATAAAAAAAAGTATCTTTCCTTCTTTTTCTGTTAGCTAAGATACAATCTGTGAATGGAGAGTGAGAGAAAGTTAGAATAGCAGTGTGGAAGGGAGTCTCCCGAGTCTCTAGACATTTCAAAGAACACCAGAAAGAAAGTACGAGGAAAGAGAGTGAAGCTTAAGCTCACATTGATTTCAACTGGGACAAGAAAAAGGCTTCACAGTTCTTACACTTCTCTGCCTAATCATGGACTCTCGAAGGATGAAGGAAGACGAGGGGGGTTTCTTTCCTTCACTTCTTCCAACTCTTCAAAACTTCACACACACACACATACACACAAGTTTTTCATGAGAGCCTAAACTTACTCTTGTCACAGGACTACATGACTTGCTCCGTGCTGAAATTCTGAAATTTCCTAAGTTTGGTCTTATGTTGCTCCTCGTCAGCATATAAGTATATATATTGAATAGTACTTTCTATTTTACGCTCCCTGTGAGTGTAAGCTGCAGGTTTTGTGTGGGATTTGAACAGTGCAGAAATAATGGGTCCGTACATTTTGTGTTTGTTCAGATTTTACAACATTTGTGATTTGTATTGAGATGGTTTGTGTGCATTCAATTTGTCCTGTAACACGTCCGTCCGTGTGTCTTTACGAAGAGAAGTCAGTTTGGTGAGCACCACAGCGAATCTCTCAACAGCTTTGGTATTTTTTGAAAAGTGAAGGAGAGTTCATGGGTCCGTGAATCTCTCTCCATCTCTTTTTGGGCAAACTTTCCTTTTTCCATCCATTTCTCTCTGACTACTCACTTCCTTTGACTAACTCTTCTTCTTGGAGGAATGATGGACTTTATTTACAAGTACAACACTCCAAATGCCCCAACAAAACTTCCCAATGCTCTTCATTTCCTTTTGGGGTTCTTCTTCTTGTTCCTCTCAAAACTAAACCTTCTTAAGTCCTTAATGCATTTCCACTCTGGCTCCTTTCTCCTTTACGAGCTTAGCTTGAAACATGCTTTAGGATGAAGGAAAGTTTCATTTCAAGATTCTCCTCCTTCGAAGAAGGAGAGCTAATTTGAATTTCTAATCCTACTCACTCATCCGTCCTCCAACTTGGATGAAAATCCAACTCTAAATAATAAGAGAAATTCCAATGATGGGATGCATGTCCAGAGTTTCCCTTCGTGAAGTGTGGAAGTGGAATAAGGAAGTTTCATCATATCGTCTGTTCCAAACAAACTTTAAGCATATTCCAATACATTTCTGAGAGTCTGTAGAAGATGGATGTATACCCTACGCAACTATATAGATGTTTTCTAGTAGCATATACTAGGAACTAGGAAGTCTATTCTGTGAGTTGTTCTCTCTCTTTCTCAGTAGAGATAGGTATTCCCATTGACATCACCCGCATCATCATCATCATCCTTTAGTTGTTCCGAGATGAGAAATACTCGCAGGGAAAGAAGACAGGAGAACATTTCCTCATTTTCAATTTCGTCTTGCTTTAGGCATAAATAAGTGTATCGTAGTGAAACACTCTATGTTGGTTGTCCCCCACCATTCGTCGTCTCTCAATTCACACAGACACGCAGAGAGAGAGAGAATACTCTTCAGGAATGGATTTACTTTTCCTTTTTATTGCCGAACACCATTTTTCATCTTGTAACGAAATGTATTTTGCTCCAGGTTTGGTTTCAAAACAGAAGAGCCAAATATAGAAAGCAGGAGAAGCAGCTTCAAAAGGCCCTGGCCCCTTCAGTTCTTCCTCCGTGCAATGGAACGATGATGAGGAATATTTATCCTACAGCCAGTCGAGGCTACCAACACTACCCACATGCCAATATAAACTCAATCAACACTATGAATCGATATCCCCAGGTGAGCTATTGAGTGAATTTTATCGAGAAATTGCGTTTGTAACATATCCTAAGTTATTCTCTACACACTACACATAAATCACAAAACACACTGCGTACATAAGTACAGATGAAGTACCCCCGTATGCAATAATTTAATCGTGTGGGTTTACTTTGATACACGATGAGCAACAAGTTCTTTATAACCTGCCTCAAATTGTTAACAAAACTCAAAACTGCTTGTTGTGTATTCACGCAGAGTCAAGTAGAAAAATGCAATTCAATCTTCATCACACACAAGTTCCGCCGACTTGTAAATTGCTTGACAAAAGATGTAATTTTTGTACAGATCGAAATGATTAAGAATGATGCACTTCTTTATTCGAAAGAATTTCCCTTTTTGCATACCACCAACCTCCAAACTACTAACAACACACTCACCCATAGTTTCCTGTCAATCCTGCCAAACCACCACCGACTTACAATACAACTACAAACTCACATTTTATGCATCATTATTACTCTCTGACCTTAGAAAAGAAATTATTCGTATTCACTTTTTCATATTTTTGTTCAAAAAATGACTGCAAACTTCCCTCTTAGCACGAATGGGAATGAGTTTATTTGCGTAGAAGAGGTATGAAGATGCAAATGAAGTGGTTGAGAGCTGCAGGTGAAGAATCGTAATTTTAGGAAGAGAAAGTTCCCTTTACATATGCACATTACACAGAAACACACATTATGCATTGCTAACGTTGTACACACTGCAAAACTTAGAAATGAAACTTGTATTGAAAGCTACTGTTTAGTTTGACTAATAATTTGATGTGTAATTTGATGATGTGTGAATGACAGACCGATAATCTGTTTCGGCAGATGACAACCGGAAGTTATCCTTCCATGACGCAGCCTTTCAGTATGCCCCATTCTGCATCCAACATGTCAGCCGTCTCTGGAATCCGTCAGGATCCAATGGGTAAGTATTTACATGCAAAAATGATGTTTTGACATGCACATTATAATATTGTAAATACTGCAATTTGTGAGAGAACAGAATTAATAAAATCCTAAAGCTTGGTTTGCCTGCAGGGATGAATCCGGAGGAAGAATGGTACAACAAGAGCATCTCTGCTCTCCGTATGAATACTTCTCATCATCACCATCATCCAAACTTAGCAACCACCCCGATGTTACAATACCAGACATAAGTTCAACTCACTACGCTGCAGCGGCTGCAGCAGCTGCAGCTCATGCGTTGGCTTCTGTCACATCTTCCCCACCTACTAATCACAACAATAGCGTTAACAATGGGAGCAGCACCAATGGAACTTCATCTTCCTCTTCATCAGCCAATATTGCGACTGCAGTTACTACATCAGCATCATCAGCTTCTGGGACAGCTCATCCATCGGGATATCCGTTTTACTACCATGAATATTATTTCAATAAAGAAGATTCCTCCACATCTCCTCCTAATAGCAACAGTAGTGCTGCTTAAATGTGGGAATCTTACCACCCAGCATTTAAATTGTGCAGTAGGTTCGATAAGAGGAAAAAGAAGTCATATTATATTACGTGTCAAGATGATATGTTTCCATTGTTAAAGACGGGGAGAAATATTGTTATTAACACCAACTATATGATCATAAATACCATTTAACTCACTCTTTAATCATCTCTTTAATCTTAAGTTTAGAAACTGTATATGTTCGCATAAGATCTCGGTTCCTAAAATACTAAGAAAGTAGTTGTGTGAGAAGTGTGTGGAAAGAATTGATTATGAATGAGTTGTACAGTTAAAGATAATTAAGAACAAATATGAAAGAGTGAATCTCATGTGATGGTAAAGGTTTTGTACCCAAATATATTTACTGCATATACTTATTTAGATTTGATAGGCATCAAAGATTCAATCAGCTATTCATGAGGGTCGTGTGCATTCTGAGCGAGATCAATTTGTTATGAGTTTCACCTTATGAAACAGGAACTGCATTTTTGGTTCGTTGTACTTGTGCGTACTGTGTCAATATGCCATTGATAGCAAGTAACATTGATTCTTCTATAAACTTGTCTATCACCTACACTCTTTGTGTGTTGCATATCTCAAAACAATATTTGTTGTCTTACCTCATTTCATTCAATCCTTCTAAAGGGAAATCGGCTCTAATGGGTATTTAAGATTGCATCATCAAAGTCATCAGACAAGAAGAGAAATTCAACGTTAAAATTTAGTTGATTTAGTTTTTTGAACAATATTTAGAAAGTATTTTGTAGACCACTTCAGCATTGAGAGTGACCGTCTGTCAATTGTTTGGGTTAAATTATCATTTTACTATTTTTAGTTGTAGCCAAAGTGTAACGTGCGCAGACCCATAAAAAGACATTTTAATGATTTGAAAATATATGCAGAATAAAGAAAGCTCTTGCTGCATATTAAGAGACGGCTAGACAGTTTAAGAAGTATTTTGAAAAGGAATGTATTTAAGATTTCAGCCTACTTTTTACTGCTTAATTTGTTGTTCTATCTTATATGCAACACTTAATTCCCTAATGAAAATGTAGTGAGTTCCTAATTCCGAGTATAAATTACGAATTATATTGTATGAAGTATGAAAAGTGTTCTTGTCCAGTGTGTATGCGTACCTTGTACAGATTAAAACAATAAACCATTTGTAAATCATATTTAACTACCGAACTGCTCACCCAGTTTCATTCATGTGTCGCACAGATTACATTGAGGCGGATGACGGATGGAGTGTAGTGATAGTAGTGAATGATGCAGGGCGAAAGAATTTATAGTTTTCTTGAAATTAAAAGACTACACAACTACACTTGAACTTGTAGGGAGTGAAGAATTGCAGTTTGACTCCTCGTAGAGGAAGAAGGTTCGGTCATGACTTGTCTTCAGTAGTTTTTCTTTGTATATGAGGTCACACAGACACTGAATTATTGAAGAACTTCGGAATGAACGTAGATAAATGCCAACAAAGTGCCCATACTGGTTACTGTAATCCTTAATCGTGTCTTTGGTTGGCTGTCTTGACCCAAAAATTCAGTTCATGTGTAAAGTGAAAAAGATTTTCAGGTTTGTGTATGCTTATTTGTCCCTATTTACCGTAAAGCAAGCAATTCGAAAGTCAAACTGCAATGCATCTTGTTCATTGTTCTATTACCCAGCCAGCAGGATCTGATGAAGTTGCCAGCCTGTCTTGTATATTTTTGTGAATTGCGATGACTCCAATTAAACAAGCATTGTAACTAACCCAATCAAAATGTGAAAAATTTCATGCATTCACAAGCAATGATGTACCAAATACAGTCGATTAACACTGGTTTCCATTTATTTATTTACTTACTGT